>JACVVK020000228.1:765000-977500 GCA_018292915.2 Batillaria attramentaria
TGTGTTCATGCTTGATTTCAGTCAAGGTACACAGAGTAACGCATGCTGTGATTGTTATGACAAGTAAATGGACGAGAAGGGGTCGGGAACGGATTGTACTAGTAGACGATCTGGAGTTGCAGAGTTTTCAACGCTTTTGAGACCCTTATAAAAAAAAAAACAGAGCGTGAGTTTGCGGTGACTTCATTGTGCTTTTGGTCAGTGAACGAGACACATCGCTATGGACAGTGTCTCGCGGGTGTTGTGTGCTGCACGAGAAGACTAGCCACGGCAATCTTTCTCGCTCAATGTCAAAACGCAAACTGAGCTGTGAAATCAAGCTGCCCTCGGCTTTTATAGGGGTTTCAGGGGCGCTGAAAACTCTGTAAGTGTGACAGAGTTGGCTGTGCAGTTTGCGCGGTCGGATCATTGTTTTAAAAAAACAGTTCGTGGCTTTTTACAGACCTTTAAGCTGTGTCCAAAGCACCGGCAAAATACGTTTTCACTTTTCGTCTCTTCCTCCTCCCCCTCCCTCTCTCTTTTAAGTCGAGAAAGCCGAGCGGTAGAGAATTGGACTTTCAATGCTCGGGTCGTGAGTTCGAATCTCGGCTAGGACCAGGTATTTGTGCTGGCCTTTACTCATTGCCCCAACTTTGATATCACCCATACGTGGTGGAAAAACGACGCTAAACTGCCAAACACCTACCTTAGTATTTGCAACCTCAATTGCGGGTAACTTTCTTTCCAGGAAGAGCTTGATCCCTAGTTGGTCCATGCTAATCTTACCCCTGCTCCAACCACTCCCATAGTCTCCAACCCCCACCCCAACCGACCTTTTCCTCCCCCCTCCCTCCCCCTCTCCTCCCCCCCCCCTCCCGGGATCACCCCGTCCAACTGCCGCGAAGCGATTAGCACCTGCGTAGTGCCTAGCTGCTCTGACTGAAAAAGAACAAACAGTCCATGGCCCGCATGTAAAAGTCGGGGTTAGGGAGTGTAGCCCCGGGTTAGAGTCTCACCTCGAACTAAACTAGCTCTAGGGTCAAATTTTCTGTTGTTTTTTTGTCACGTCAGGAAGCGGGTCCATTCCAGCAAGGTGCCTGTGCCGTTATAGAAGTTTTTTTTTGTGTCTTTCTTTCTTTCTTTGCTTCCTTTTTTGTTTAATTTTGTTTGGGGGTCTCTTTGGTCCTAGTCTGGGTTAGGCCCGTAGCCGTGGGTTAAATTAACCTCGAGTTTTACATACGGGCCAATATGCCACTATCGATAGTAACACCTATACAGACATGCCACGTCGCTATTCCACTCTTACAATTCGACATCCCCCACCCCCTCCCCCCGACCCACCCGCGGCCGCCAACCCTCTGAATGTCGCCAGGGGATGTTGAGAGATGACGACTGAACCAGGATGCAAGTTACAAGGATGTCGCACTGTCTCCACGCTGAGTTCATTTGCGCGTCGGGCAAGACGCAGTTCGCTTGGAGGTGGCGGCGGCGCCAAACACTGTCGCCATTTTCTCCGTGTTGATTCAACGCATCAAGGTAGAGATTCAGCAGGGGCAAAATGTTGGCACGGATACTGTTGACGTTGTTGATGCTTGCGCTGTTTTCGGACAAAGCTGAAGGTAGGATGATTTATTTTTTGCCGGGAATGTGCATTTGTTCTAGGGTTGTTTTGTTTTGATTTTTTTTTTTCGGTCTATCCCTCAACAGCACATTCGCCTGTCTCTTTATGTTTGAAACCTCCCGAGGTTAGCCGCTCTGTCCTTCCTCTCGTCTCTCATCTGATTTCTCCGTTCGGGTCTTTCATCTATATTTCGTCAGTTTACCCCCCCCCCCCCCCCTCCTCATCCAGTCACGTCTGCACTAGACCAGCGCTTAGGAATAAGTAATGTTGGGCATGTATTGCTAACTGGTGTATTGCGCCTCAAAGATGATAAGTTAACATATTTGTTATAATTATATGGACTTAGTGTTAACTGTTAAGTCTGTTTTACCTATTCATAATCGCTGTTTTGTTGTTGTCTTGTTATTTGTTTCCCTTGCTACTGACATATCTTTGTGGTATATCGCAAAACTACAAACTAAGTCTCATAATTATTCTTGTGTTGTTGGTTCGCTACTGATGACCCAGATAATCTGCAGTGAGTTCAGACACAATTTGTAGGAAATGTAGACTGTCCGGGCACAAAACAATTCAGGCAGCTTGAAAGCGTATCCTCTTTTTTACAGAATTTTCCAGAACGTGTTTTAGAGCCCGTCTACCAGGAAGTTAGATACAGATACAGATACAGATAACTTTATTGTCCTTAAAGGAAATTTGTCTTTGTCTTCACCGACACGTAAAAATCATGAAGTTCACAGTGTAAAGTCTGCAGAGCCATGAATAATTATACGAAGTCAGTAATGCATAATCAAGTCAGAATAAAACGTGTGTGTGTGTGTGTGTGTGTGTGTGTGTGTGTGTGTGTGTGTGTGTGTGTTTGAGGGAGAGAGAGCAATGACGACAACAGAATAACTGTACAATAACCAATGGCGTTGAACACTAAACTACAAACTACATGTACAAATACACGTGATATATCACAACAGAGAGAGAGAGAGAGAGAGAGTGTGTGTGTGTGTGTGTGTGTGTGTGTGTGTGTGTGTGTGTGTGTGTGTGTGTGACCTTAGCATGTTCACTGTAGTAAGTTACAGCTGTCACACATAAAGCAGACAAAGAGGTCAACCGTCTTCAGTAAACGTCTCCTGCCTCGTACATCACTGTGCGGGGTCACGCCCCCGTTACACTGTCCCTGAAAATACGGGCGCTTACTCCGGGCAGTTACCACAACGAAACTGTAGTTGAGTTAAAAGTCTGCAATCTCAACAAAAAGCCGCAAGCAGTGTTTTATTTTATTTTAGTAAACTGCGACTCCTACGACTGTGCGTAATGCAGGCAACTCTGTCACAGTTGCAGAGTTTTCAGCACTTCGGAGACCCGTATAAAACCAGAGCGTGAGTTTGCGTTGATTTCATTGTGCTTTTGGTCAGTGAGCGAGACACATGGCTACAGCGTCAAGCGGGTGTTGTGTGCTACACGAGAAGACTAGCCACTGCGCTCAGTGTCCAAACGCAAACTGAGATGTGAAATCAGGCTGCCCGTAGCTTTTGTCGGGGTTTCAGAGACGCTGAAAACTCCGTAACTGTGACAGTTGCATTTTGCACAGTCGGATAGGTTTTTTTTTTTTTTAACACATCGTTTATTACTTTTTGGTTAAGATTGCAGACCTTTAAAGCCCCATCAAAAATGACATGTTTGGATAGACCTCACGAACTACCGTGGTGCTAATTGACCTTTCTACTAAATATTATTATTCTTGATGCATTTTTCTCCTGCTGTGTCGCTCTCTCGGTGCACTCATGAAAGAGGAAGAACCCAGAACGCTGTGCAGTGCTGCTTATATACTAACAGGTCAGATCTAGAACATTCTGTAACATACTGGCAAGTACGGAATCTTTCCGAGGTTACGTAATCTGCTGACGTTACTGCACTCGCATGTTCTGGGATGGTCTAGAAATTTCCATCGAAATGCAGTGACTTTTCGCGATCTCTACAACAATTCTGCAGAAAAGGTCAGTGATAAAGTGCTGTCAGAGACAGTTAACACTGAGACAGACGACGGAAGGCTGTCTCATATTCTCAGTTTGTCGCAAAAATTGTCGAGAAAAACTGAATGCCGCTAAACTATACTAAGTGAACTTATTAGTTCTAAGCTGAAACAGTAGAATGTGTAGGTTAATTATGCCTGTATTTGACCACGGTAATACTAACTGGTTATGTATTTAGGGCTCTTTTTTGTCACTCTTACACTGGGACAATGATATTAAATGTGTTTTCTGCGCATGCCAGCTCGTTCGACAAAAGTACGATGCGTTACTAATAATTATAACATGTCGGCCTAAGCGTGTTTTCGCTATCCTAACTTGTTAATCCTTCATCCTGAGACCAATACTTGCGTTGGTCTATTTCTCGTTGCCCCGTCTTTGATATCATCCATACGTGTTGGAAAGGATGTTAAATTCCGAATCACACACGGACTTTCAGTCGCCAGTCACTGATTCAGTTGACCTGCGGGTCACTGCCGAAAATAGGTCAGAGGTCAAGGGACTGACACGCATTGTGGCCTATGAGTAGTCAGGTCACACGCTCAGTTGGGAGTCCTTGTTTATGTAGGCTGGTTCAGTGAGTCTGTGCCCGTTTTTATGCCCGTGTTTTGCTTTTCTTTTGTTGTTGTTTTGTTTGGCTTGGTTTGGTTTGGTGGGTTTTTTTGTGTTGTTGTTTTTCTTTTCGTTGTTTGTTTTTGTTTGTTTTTTTCGTTGTTTTGTTTTGTTGTTTTGTTTTGTAGTTGTTTTGTTTTGTTTTTTGTTTTGTTGGTGTTGTTTGTTTGTTTGTTTGTTTGTTTGTTTGTTTGTTTGATTTCTGAGTCAGTGATTTCGATTTTTGTTTTGTCATTGGTGTGTGTGTGTGTGTGTGTGTGTGTGTGTGTGTGTGTGTGTGTGTGTGTGTGTTGTTGTTGTTGTTGTTGTTGTTGTTGTTGGTTTGTTTCTTTGTTGTTTGGTTTCTGTTGCTGTTTGCTGCTGTCGGTGGTGGTGCTGGTGTGTGTGGTTTGGTGTTTTGTTGTTGTTTTGTTTGTTTTTGTTTTGTGTTGTTTTTGATGGTGTTGTTGTTTATTGGTTTGTTTGGTTGGTTCATTTCTGAGTCAGTGATTTCGAATTTTTTGTCATTGGTGTGTGTGTGTGTGTGTGTGTGTGTGTGTGTGTGTGTGTGTGTGTGTGTGTGTGTGTGTGTGTGTGTGTGTTGTTGTTGTTGTTGTTGTTGTTGTTGTTGTTTCTTTGTTGTTTGGTTTCTGTTGCTGTTTGGTGGTGGTGGTGGTGGTGGTGTGTGTGTGTGTGTGTGTGTGTGTGTGTGTGTGTGTGTGTGTGTGTGTGTGTGTGTGTGCATGTGTGTGCGCGTGCGTGCGTGCGTGCGTATTTCTCTGGCAGCTGTTCTCGTTCATTCAAAAATACCCCGCTGTACTTTGTCTACCAGCATGCGGTGGAACTTTGACTGCCCAGAACGGAACATTACAATCTCCTGGCTTCCCATCCAACTATTCCACCAACCAGAACTGTGTGTGGGTCATCAGGAGACCAGAGGGAGAACGCATCACGCTGACGATTGAACATTTTGATCTGCAAGGAGGGACAGGTTGTCAGAACGACTTTCTGGAGGTTGGTAACACACTAGTCTGCGATTTCGTGGGATTTTTTTTTTCCAAACCGCCAACGCATTTTAAATGTGTGTGTGTGTGTGTGTGTGTGTGTGTGTGTGTGTGTGTGTGTGTGTGTGTGTGTGTGTGTTTTGTTTTTTGGGTTTTTTTTTTTACTACCTTCCTCCATATTGTTTTTATTATGATTACTCTATTTTAGCATTTTGGTACAGATGTTTACACAGTAGACAGTTACAGACATATAAGTGCAGAGGATAAACATAAAGTACAAGTACATATATTCCTACAAATACACATGCGTGCATACATTCATATATGTACATGTATTCATACATATATATATACATACATACACACACACACACACACACACACACACACACACACACACACACACACACACACACTTACATACATACATACATACATACATACATACATACATACACACACACACACACACTTACATACATACATACATACATACATACTTACATACATACATACATACATACATACATACATACATACATTCTGGTGTTGATCCTGATGTTCTTGACGCTCTTAATGAGTGATGAACACGACGATAAAAATTTCGACGACGGATATGATGAGGTTTGCGACGACGTTGACGATGATGATGATGATGATGATGATGATTTCACCTTTTACTGCTATGGATCCTGTATATGATAATAATGATGACGATAATAATGACGACGGTTTCTGTGCCGCCTATCCTTTCGGAAGCTCTAAGTGCCTCACAAACGGGAGAAAAAGGGGGGGGGGGGGGTATCGGGGTGGTTGTAGGGGTAGTAGTGCCGCCCAAGCAACAAAGACAAACTTACGGCAAAAAGGGGAAGAGAGGAGGGGGTAGGGCCATTCAGTAATAATAATAATAATAATAATAAGTATTGTATAGGCGCTTTACCCAATTTCCTGAATCGGCTCAAAGCGCCGCGAACTGAACCCAACACGCACGCTCACGTGAATCACACGCATTCTCTCACACACTTGACATAAACACATTACAGTCACGTGGTGCGAAGGGTTAGCTCAGCTATTTAAATTTCGGAATTTAGAATTGCATTTATTTTTCAAATTTGGTGGGCTGAACATTTCCAAAGCAGAGGGGGAGGAAGCCGGAGTACCCGGAGAGAACCCCCGACGATCGGCCCGAATGAACGGTGCCACATACGAGAAGTAAAAATTCTTTGCCCCGATTGGGACTCGAACCCCCGACCTCTCGCATTGGTGACAGGTCTCTTAACCACTAGACCACCGACCGCCCCTGTAATACAGACATACAGACAGATTGGAAAAAAAAAAAAAGCAAAAAAAAAGCTGAAGTCCCAGTTTATGACCACAATTTGCATAGTAGCGTCCTTTTCAGATTCGAGACGGAGACTCAGAAACATCACCCACTATGGCGCACGTCTGTGATTCGAGTCCGCCCGATCCGAGGCGAAGTTTTCAGAACTCCATGTGGATCAGGTTTCGATCAGATGGCTCCGTTACCGGAACTGGTTTTAACGCTTCTTACACGTCAGGTGTCCTCTCTCTCTCTCTCTCTCTCTCTCTCCCCCCCCCCCCCCGCTGTGTGTGTGTGTGTGTGTGTGTGTGTGTGTGTGTGTGTGTGTGTGTGTGTGTGTGTGTGTGTGTGTGTGACGAGAGGGACAGATAGATATACAGACGGTCATTCTAATAAACACAAAGTTAGACATTCAGGCAGGGGTAGATGCACACTGAGAGACAGACAAACAGACAAACCGAGAGACAGACAGACAGCCGTAGAGAGAGACGCACTTATAGACAGAAATAGACACATAGGCAGAGATAGATGCACAGGCAGAGAGAGAGAGACAGACAGACAGTGATACAGACAGACAGACAGACGGACGGACAGACAGAGATGAGCCTGAAAGAGTTTTATTAGAGTGAAATCATAAAGGAAAACAAACAGAGAGAGAGACGGACGTATAGACAGAAATAGACACATAGCCAGAGATACGTACACAGACAGAGACAGAAAGGCAGACAGACAGAGAGGATATCGAGAGACTGGTTTTTTTTTTATAGAAGAGAAACTAAACAAGAAGACAGACAGACGGACGCAGAAACAGATACAGGCACAGAGATAGACACATAGGCAGGCTACTTCCACAGAGAGAGAGAGAGAGAGAGAGGAGATAATTATATCAATTTAGGAGAGAAACCGAAAGGAAAAGCTAAACACATTTTTCAAATTCTGTAAAACATTGATCTTACAGTCTTGGCTTGTCATGTTGTCAGGCGTCCACAAAGACGAGTTTTTCTTGATCACGAGTTCAAGCAGAAAGATCTTCCGCATGGACGTGGAAACGAGGAGCAATATATTCATTCGGATCCCCAACGTTTACCTCCCGATAGCCGTTGACTACGATCCTGTTCAGGGGCGCCTCTATTGGACAGATGTCGCTCTGAAACAGATTCTGAGTGCGTACCTGAATGGCACTGATTTCACAACTATCCGCGTTTTTAATCCCAGTGAGTTGCAGTTTTATTTAATGTCGTATTTTAGTTTATGATCTTGAATCGCACATGTTCAAGATTCAGCTCAGCTGACTGAAATATTGTTCTTTACCGACTATATAACTTGTCACTGTGTTCTGTTTGGATTTTTTTTAACATGTATTACTTTTGTTCTTAGTTCTTTTGGAGTTTGGGGCTTCTTCTTTTTCTTCTTCTTTTTTTTCTTGGGGGGTGCGGGGGGGGGGGTGTTGTTTTTGTTTTGTTTATTGTTGTTTAAGTTTAAGCTTTGTTTTGTTGTTATTGTTGTGGTTTTAGTTTTGTTTTGCTGTTGTTGTTTTTGGGGTGTTTTTGTTTTGTTTTGGGGGTGGGTTTTTTTTTTTTCTTCTTCTTTTTATTGGTTTTGTTGTTGTTGTCGTGGTGTGTGTGTGTATGTGTGAGTTGGGGGAGGGAGAGGACGGGGGCCTTTCGTTGTTGTTGCTGTTGTTGCTGGGTTTGGTTTGGTTTCTGTTGTTCTTGTTGTTGTTTGGTTGTTGTTGTGTTTTGGTTTTTGTGTGTTCGTTTGTTTGTTTGCTCTTGGTTTGTTTGTTGTTTCTATTCTTTTTCCTCTCACTAACTTTGTCCCCCTTCAGGTTCAGTGCCTGACGGTCTTGCAGTTGACCCGTTGTCCCGTCTGCTGTTCTACACCGATGCCGGAAATGACGTCATTGGCATGATGACGATGTCCGGTGCCTCCCACAAAACAATCATCAACACAAATCTGGATCAGCCTCGCGCCATTGTACTGGACACCATGAACGGGTTTGTGTCAACCGTCCTTGACCGACTTTTTGCGAGTCAGTGCATGCTTGAAGAGTCTGTTTGTATACATTTTCGTTGATTTTACCAAATGCTTAGAAGGAAAACCGCTGAGCGTGGTTAAAAAAAATGTACAGACGTACCAAAAATGTAGTTCTCATTATTAACGGTTGTAATAATACATGATATGCATCGCTCAAGTTGAAAGACTTTCTAACTACTCCCTTCTCTCCCCCCCCCACCACCCCCACCACCACCAGTCCACTCTACAAGGTTCTACCCTCACCCCTCTGTTTTTGTTTGGGTCTTTTCAAATTAACTCGAATATACCTTTGAGTTGCACATTAACGCAATTTATCAATAATGAACATTAAATTACCTATGAATAATGAACATTAACATACCTTACGAATAATGAACAGTAACATAATTTATGAATAATGAACATAACGTATTCATAAATTGATCATTAACATAAGCATAAATTGAACAGTAACATAATCATAAATTGAACAGTAACATAATCATGAATTGACATTAACATGATCACAAATTGTGAACTGTAACACAATCACAAATTGAACTTTAACATATTCGTAAAATGAACATTAACGTAGTGTTGACTTGAACAATCTGCCAACCACACAGAGTAATGTTCTGGACGGACTGGGGTGAGCCAGCAAAAATCGAGAGAGCCAATTACGACGGATCCGACAGGCGGACGCTACACAGCTACTTTCTTGCTCTGCCCAATGGACTGGCAGTCGATCTGCAAAGTCAGTATACACTAACTTCGCGGTTTGAAAAAGCTGTTCCATCATCACAGCTATCTCCCTCATGTAGATCGGTCTGGTCAGATAGTGCCAATGAACTGTGTTCTCAGTAAGCTTATGAACACCTTTTTCTTGGTGGTGGTGGTGGTGGCGCTGTTGCAGATGTATCTGTTTCTTTCTTTGTAATGTTGTTGTTGTTTTTTTATCGCCTTCCTACTTGACATGTAGCCCAGACGCCTGCAGCCACACCCACTAAAACTAATCCTCCATGGCAACCGCACGCAGCCACGCATTTTTTTCCTTTTGATCTCTTTGTCCGACACATTCTCCGACAAGCTAACTCACGCTTGGTGGTATAGTTTGTCGGAGTATACTCGCAATTCGATTGGCTAGCAAGACCTCTCAGTCATAGTCTGGCTACACGTCAATGGTCAAACGATGATGGGTAATGCTGTGACATATTGTTCACTCCTTCCGTCCTCCCCTCTTTTGTCTTGGATTTGGTATGGCCGTTATCTTTCTGTTTTAAATTGCTGTTCATGTATGCCGCTCTTTGGACATCTGTTTAAGTGATGTACAATATTTTGAAATTAACACACATACACACACACACACACACACACACACACACACACACACACACACACACACACACACATATCAATACTCACGCACGCACAGAGAGATACAGAGAGAGAGAGAGAGACTGACTGTGACTGACTGACTGAAACTTTATATTCCAAGGATGAGATAATAGACGCACAGGTCTCTCTTACTATCTGTCCTTGCTACACTAATAAATACAATGCATCAACTGGAAAAAGTAACACACACACACACACACACACACACACACACACACACACACACACACACACACACACACACACACACACACACACAAACTGCAACACACACACACACACACACACACACAAAGTATGAGAGACAGAACTTTGTTGTTCAGTCTTGATCGAGCTACGTAACTTTTTTTCCCCCTTCTGCAGACAACCTCTTGTACTGGGTGGACGCGGGAACTGACCTTGTCGAGTGCTCCGACCTTGACGGAAACAACCGAAAGCAAATCTTCGCTCTGCGGGGTCACCACTTGTTCGGCCTGACCTATCACGGGGACGAGTTGTTTGTTACGGACTGGACGGGGGCCGGGTGTGTACTACAATATATGTACTAGTAGAGTGCTACTCGTTTCCACTTTCGGTATTGCAACGGGTGGAAGGGGGCTGGTGGGGGGGGGGGGGGGCATATGTGAAAGGAGGAAGGGGAGCGTGTGTGGGACGGGGGGGGGGGATAGAAGGGTGTGTGGGGGGGGGGGGGTAGGACATGTGGGGGGGGGGACAAGGGAGAGCTGCGTGCACCAGAGGCAGAGGTATTTTGTTTCTGTCAGTGGAATAGTTTGTCTCTGGCGTGTGTGTGTGTGTGTGTGTGTCTGTGTCTGTGTGTGTGCCTGTGTGTGTGCCTCTGTGTGTGCCTCCGTGTGTGTGTGTGTGTGTGTGCCTCTGTGTGTGTGTGTGTGTGTGTGTGTGTGTGTGTGTGTGTGTGTGTGTGTGTGTGTGTGTGTGTGTGTGTGTTTGAGAGAGAGAGAGAGAGAGAGAGAGATCCTTACATATTTCGCGTGTTTATGCCGAACTCACACCTAGCAGCTTACAATCCTCGTTTGTTTGCTTCCTTTGTTGCTGAAATTTGGTTTGGTTTGGTTATGTGTCTTTTTTTTTTTTTTTTTAGCTGAAAATTTCAGTGAAGAAGGTAACAATTGCACAAGCGAGCCTTCATCTACGTACCTCTTTTGACCAAGAACATTGAAAATTAACCACAGTTCACATGTACTGTAAAGCTTGACAACGAGCTCTGCTACACTGACAATACACGTCTATTGATCTGTGTCTGTTTTTTCTCTGCTTTGCAGTGCTGGCACTAATAAGAGTTATCTACACCGTCTGAAAACAGACGGGTCCACAGGAAAAACGTTTGGGTCTGTTCCTGGTCGTCTGAACGACATACATATCTATGTTGAGGACGGTTGGCAAAGAGGTACGTATTACCCCTTTCCTGTAGTACCACAATAGTCACTACAATAAATGTCGAGCATTTAAGATTCGTACTCTGTGTGTGTGTGTGTGTGTGTGTGTGTGTGTGTGTGTGTGTGTGTGTGTGTGTGTGTGTGTGTGTGTGTGTGTGTGTGTTTTCATAGGGTATGCTGTGCAGGAAGTGGTTGACTCCGGTATCACGAACGACTTGATTTTTTTTTTTTTTTTTTTTTTTTGATCGGGATACTTATATCTTTTACTGAGAGTGTTGCGTCATGCGTCGTTTGGCACCTGTCTGGGTTCGAACCCTCAACCTACATCCACGCTAGATCCACGAAACTTCATGAATTGGCAATAAAAGTATTGTTGAAGTGCTGACCAAAATTTGTTAAAAAATAACAAAAACGTTGCACAAGACTTTGTGCAAGTCTCGCATCAGGAGCGAACACAGGTTGTTATTCAATTTTATACTGAGTTACACAGTCGTGATACAATACGTTGTAAGTGATATTGACACTTCCAGGACCCAATGGATGCGGCAGTAACAACGGGGGGTGCCAATATTTCTGTATACCCACCCCTGGCAATGCTTCCAAGTGCGAGTGTCCTGACCCGCCGACTGACTGCAGTGACGGTACGTATGATAATTTGTAGTTCGGCTGTAGAGTGTTAACGTCCTTTCACGTCCCGTGTGGGTGATGTGGAAGACATAGTAACGAGGATTGGTTTTGTTTCAATTCAATTCAATTCAATTCAATTCAATTTCAAAATACTTTATTGTCTGTTTGAGAGAGACTCTAAAAACAGGAAATCTTCTTTGGACTCACGTGATGCTCTGTCACAGATAAGACAAAATACAGTCATTAAAGATCTTGATATAAAACATAAAAATAAAATAGGGTTAAACATTAAGGTGTAACAAACTTCAGAACAATTTAAAACTGACAAGTAATCATGCAGACTATCAACTCTAAAACTGTTTAACAAGAAAAACATTCTCTCTCTCTCTCTCTCTCTCTCTCTCTCTCTCTCTCTCTCTCTCTCTCTCTCCCCACCTCTCCCCCCTCTCCCCCCTCTCCCCCCCCCCTCGCAAATGCACAAGTACACGGTGATGGCAGATGGGACAAACGACTTCTTGTACATGTTTTTACGTGCCAGTGGGACTTTAAAACGTCTGCCGGACGCTGTTATTTACTCCTGGATTGATGGCAACTCTGAAAACCCAGCCGTTCTTGTCTCAATAGGCCCATCTACAACCACAACCACAGCTACGACCAGAATCACTACCCCGAGAAGATCTACCACGACTACAACACTTCTGCCCGATCAGACCATCATAACCGGACCAGCACCGTTCGACACGGACGGCACCAAGGGGATGACCTTGACGTGTGACCCCGATGACCCTAGAGTTACGTCGAGCGTGACATGGAGCGTGACGTGTGAGCTTCACGAAGGCCGGAAGTGTGTCTGGAAGCCGCAGCCCCCAGAGGACGACGGGAAGATGGTCACGTGCGAAATCACGTACACTGATGGCCAGCGGGGCGTCGGTACCTTTACACTGGAACTTAACTGTAAGCGTATTTCATTTGTCTTTCGCTAACTTTATTACATACAAAGTCAAACTGAACTGACGATTAAAGGTCTGCAATCTCAGCAAAAAGCCGCAAACATTTTTTTTTTTTTTTCAAAAACTACGACTCCTTTGACTGTTGATAATCCAGGCAACTCTGTCACAGTTGCAGAGTTTTCAGAGCTTCGGACGCGGTGCTCTTGCCTGGGAACCCGCTGATTGGCGGTGAAATGATTTGAAGCGGCAAATAGCACCAGAAAAAAACAAAAAAACCGCCTGTCCATTTCGTTTTATTCCCGTGCTGTGGTCGCACTTATTGCGGGTGGTGTTTGGGAGTTTAACGACCTTTTCCGCCACATAAGAGTGATATCAAGGACGGTGCAACGAGAAAAAAGGCCTGTACAAATATTTTGCCTCAGCCGGGATTCGAACTCACGATTCAAAGCATTGGGAGTCCATCGCTCCACTATTCAGCTAATAACCCGACTTCCTAGTTTTTTTTTTATGTCTGGCATTCGTGAGACAGGGAAAACTATCAGTGTCCCAGAAAATCTACTGCATGTTCGCAGTGTAAAGGTACCACAAGCCAAATCCTTCACTGACTACAACACGACCCGAGAGGGAGCTATTGGCGGAGTTGTCCACGTTCAGTGAATTTATAGTTGTTTTTTTGTGTGAGCTGGCGTAGGCTGACCTTGTTCTTGCTAGGAAAATCCCCAAACCAAACCATTCACAGTGTGCTTTTCCATTTCCATTCATCATTCTGTAGACCCACCAACTGCGCCACCGGCGATCCATGGTTACAAGGTGGGCGACTCCCTGCAGGCGGGTGAGAATCTCGTGATGACGTGTTTAGTTCGCGGCGGCAAACCCCTCGTGACGTCAGTCAATTTCTTCTGCCCCGGGCACCTGGACGAGTCCGACATTCGCGGTGACTCAGAGGTACAGAGTCTCCTACAAATAGGACTGGCGGCTGAAGACGACGGCATAAACTGCATCTGCACAGCTGAGTGGAAACGCCCTGAGATGTATGTTCTGAGTGCTACCAGGAAACTGGCTGTTAGAGGTGAGAACGGAGAGTGCTTTCCTTTCCGGCTTTTTGCATGGGATACTATTACATTCACACGAGCTTCTTCTTCGTCTCCTCCGTCTTCCCATCCTTCTCCTCCTCCTGGACTTCTTCTTCTTCCTCTCCTCTTCCTCCTTGCCTTCTTGTTCTCCTCTTCTTCTTCTCTTTCTCCTTCATGTCGTCTTCTCCTTATTCTCCTCCTTCTTCTTCTCTTCTTCTTTCCCTTCTGCTGCTGCTCCTCCTCGTCTTCTTCTCTTTCTTCCTCTCATCCTCGTCGCCTTCTTCTTCTCCTCTTTCTCCTTCTCGTCGTCTTCTCCTTATTCTCCTCCTCCTGCTTTGCTTCTTCCTCTCCTCTTCCTCATCCTCCTCCTTCTCTTCTGCTTCTTCTCCTTATTCATCTCCTTTTTCCTGTTCTTCTTCTCCTTCTTCTCCTCCTCTTCCTCATCCTTCGCTTCTTCTTCTCCTTATTCCTCTCCTCTTCTTTTTCCTCTCCTTATTCCTCTCCTCTTCCTCTTCTTCCTCTCCTTTCCTCTCTTCTTCTTCTCCTTATTCCTCTCCTCTTCTTCTTCTCCTTATTCCTCTCCTCTTCCTCTTTTTCCTCTCCTTAGTCCTCTTCTCTTCCTCTTCTTCCTCTCCTTTCCTCTCTTCTTCTTCTTCTTCTCCTTATTCCTCTCCTCATCCTCTTCTTCCTCTCCTTATTCCTCTCCTCTTCCTCTTCTTCCTCTCCTTCCTCTCCTCTTCTTCTTCTTCTCCCTTTTCTCCTCCTCCTCATTCTTTTCTTTGTTAGTTTGTTTTTGGTTTAGGTTTTGTTGTTGCTGTTGTTGTTCGGGGAAAGTATTGTGTTTTGTGTTACTTGATAATGTTTGGTACAGCTACATAACCAGTGATCAGGATTCTTCCTCCCACCCACCCACCCAACTCTTTAAGCGGGTGAATTATTTGCAGCCTCTCAGTCTGCCCCTCTGGAGGGTTCGCTGAACATCGGTGTCATCGTCGGAGGTTCACTGGGAGGTGTTGGTTTCCTCACCGTGATTGTTGTCTTCATCATCGTTATCATCATATGGAGGCGAGGTGAGTGAGAAAGCAAAACGGTATATCCAAGTGGTTGGTCCACGTATGTCCTCATTGCAGGGCACGCCTCTGACAGGAGTTTAAAAAAGAATTGAATGTCTCTTTTCCGCTCAGGCCTCACTGGAGTTATGCTAGTCTACTTTCAGGTCAGAAAGCCATTGCACCCAAATCCTCTCGTGTCACCTCGGCCTCCTCTGTGCGAAAAAAAAAGTCCCAGCTTCACTGGCAGCTTGCCTCCTGTTGCAGCCCCCTCTTCCCCCCTCCCCCCCCCCCCCGGCCGGGTCCCGCAGCAACATTGAAACATAGGATAGGTATTGGGTGGCGCTGCACCGCGGCGACGCGCGCTCTCCCCGAGGGAAACAGCCCGAATTTCCCCCGAAAGGGACAATAAAGATTTCCTCTGTATCTTCTTTTCATATTACCCAGGAAGGGGCAAGTACGAGCATCCGACAAGACCTGTGCAGGAAGTGGAACTGAACCCTTATGCTAGACTGGGTCAACCCTATTACCATGGAAACCGGGACCCTGCTGGCCTCGAAAATCCCGCGAAGGAGGAAGATCGACTCTCCAATGTCTATGCTGAAATTGAGGATGAAGAAGACGACAAGGGAGGTAATCAAACAGCATGTCATGTTATGTTTATTTCCCCTTCCTGTGAAGGCATAAGAAAAGAAAGGAAAAAAATCTATTTAGGGGTATTTTATCAACAGCAGCGCTTCAGTTCATGTACTAGTTGTAGTAGTAGTAGCAGCAGTAGTAACAGTAGTAGTAGTAGTAGTAGTAGTAGTAGTAATGAATCGTACCTATGTAGCGCAAATTCTCACAAAGTTACTCCATGCACGCACTCATACCAACAGTTATGCCACACACACACACACACACACACACACACACACACACACACACACACACACACACACACACACACACAGATGAATCAGGAGGAAGAATAAGGACCTGGTCGAAAGCCAGCCGGAATAGATACATTTTCAAGTCAGACTCGAAACCATCTATGTCCGTCAAGCCTCTATGACCGGCAGGTAGTGAGTTCCAGAGTCACGGGGCAATGAAGGTAAACGCGCGCCCGCCTACGGTCTTAAAGGTTTCGGGGAGGAACTTTCAAAGGTTTTCAGAACTTGTTGAAGTTTCTTGGGTACTGTGATAGGACAGACGTCCTGACTGACCGTGAAAGTGTAGCACATTTGTCCAGAATATTGTCCACTGGGGTGAAGAAATGGTAAGACAAATGTCAACATTGATAAGAAATGATTCGGAAACATTTGAAACATTGAGGTCTAAACCTATAAGAGCTACTTAGAGTAATTACCTTGGAAAAGTCTTTGATCAGAGTATGACAAGTGGAGTCCATAATGGTTAGAGAATAAATTGTGTATGCTTTGAAATTTAGGTGTGTGTTCGTAAGACCCATCGTCTTACGTGCGGGAAGGAAGGTTAACTGATTGTTATTATTTGACAGGGAAGCCGGTTGACTACTTGCACCCAGTGAAACCGGCTGATGACTACCTGCACCCAGTGAAACCGGCTGATGACTACCTGCACCCAGTGAAACCGGCTGATGACTACCTGCACCCAACGAAACCAGCTGACGACTATCAGCCATGCAGCTCAACAGGTGTCGGCTCGTATCCAGCCAATCCACCCAGCGATCATGTGCACCCGTCCAAACCACCGAGCGACTACCTGCACCCATCATCCAAACCACCCAACGACTACTTGCACCCATCCAAACCACCCGGCGACTACTTGCACCCATCCAAACCACCCAGCGACTACTTGCACCCATCCAAACCACCCAACGACTACTTGCACCCATCCAAACCACCCAACGACTACTTGCACCCATCCAAACCACCCAGCGACTACTTGCACCCATCCAAACCACCCAGCGACTACTTGCACCCATCCAAACCACCCAGCGACTACTTGCACCCATCCAAACCACCCAGCGACTACTTGCACCCATCCAAACCATCAAGCGACTACTTGCACCCATCCAAACCACCTAGCGACTACCTGCACCCATCCAATCCGTCCAGTGACTACCTGCACCCAGCGAAGCCCTGAGACGACTTACTGCACCGACTCAGCCATGCACCAAGCCATTCAGTTCACAACCAGACAAACTGAGTTACCAGTGTCTGTCCTCACTAAAACTTCAATCGAAAATATCTTAAATGAGGTCTCAGGTCGGGATGAGGTCGGGGTTCGAATCCCGAATAACAGACCCGGTGACTGTTTTCGACGTGTATGATAACTAAAGGGAGTCCTTGTGTGCGGTAAAGTTAAACTTCGACACTTTTCAGAAACTACGAACAGTAGAAACAGCAGACTTGGCAAAAGGGTAACCGATGAGAGTGACTTCCCGTGTGCTAGCAGTGAGCTGTGGATTACATGAATTGACTTCCTGTTGTATGCTAGACTTCCTGTTTTGATTTTGTATTGTTTGTTTGTTTGTTTGTTTGTTCTTGTCTATCATTGTCTTTTGTTTGCTTGCTTTTGTTGTTTGTTGTTGTTTTGTTTTGTTGTTGTTTTTGTATTTGGTTTGCTTTGTTTGTTTGTTTTCTTCTTGTTATGTTTTGGGTTTTTTGGTTTTGTTTTTGTTTTTGTCGTTGCTTTTGACTGGTGCTATTTTCTTGTTGTATTTTTGGTTTTGGTGTGTTTCTTTTGTTTTTTCAGGAAGGGGGGGGGGTGTTTACAGGGTGTGTGTGTGTGTGTGTGTGTGTGTGTGCGCGCGCGCGCACACAACTGCTATTATTTGTACAAAACTTTGAACAGATTACATAAAGAGATAAAACTGAACACTGAATGAGTTGTTTTTTTATTGTCGTGTGTGTGTGTGTGTGGGGGGGGGGGGGTTCTCGTGCATGCTCGATATGATAAGCAAACAATCCTTTTTTTTGTGTCTGGAATTTTGCCAGCAGTACAATGCTATCATACACCAACTCGCAAAACCTGCTGTAAGGACAACAAAACACGAGAGGAGAACAGGAGGGAAAATACAGATAAGATCCGACAGAGTTCACCACTAAATTTCAGCACTTGCTACTAAATATGGAGGGGAAAACCGCGTCATCGAGTACGCTGCTTTTGACTCAGTGCCAGCATTACAGACGCTGTCACTGTCCAGGTGTCTAAGTGGTGTGATGATAGATACCACGAAAACAGTTCAGAACGATCTGTGAGCATAAAAATGTAGCATTAGCGCCTTTAAGATAGACTGTTGTATCGGAGGTTAAAGGCACACTAACAAGCATTAAAGTCTCAATTCTGTCCTCAGTGAAGAATTGTGATCGTGGAGCATGCACGTTTAAAGGTCTGCAATTTCAACAAAAAGCCACAGACAGTGCGTGAACAAGACAAAAACGAAAAATCAAAGAAAAAAAAAACTTTCCGACTGAGCAGCCCATACAAAAGCCGACCGGAGACTTTCACACGTCAGTTTGTTTTGACGCTGAGCGAGAAAGATCGCAGTTAAAAGTCTTCTCGTGCAGCACTCCAAACCGACTAGCCACTGTAGCGATGTGTCTCGCTGACTGACCAAAAGAACCATGAAGTCACCGCAAAATCACGCTCTGGTTTTATAAGCGTCTCCGAAGCGCTGAAAAGTCTGTGACTGCGACAGAGCTGACTGAGTGTTTATTGTTGTTGTTGTTCTTCTTCTTGTTGTTGGGGCGGTCGGTGGTCTAGTGGTTAAGCGACTAGTACGAGAGGTCAGGTTCGAGTCCCACTCGGGGCAATGATTTTTTTTCTTCTCGTACGTGGCACCGTTCATTCGGGCCGATCGTCGGGGGTTCAGATCCACACACACACACACACACACACACACACACACACACACACACACACAACGCCCCTTACCCCCCCCCCCCCCCCTCCCCCCCAAAAAAAAAAATTGAAAATAAATGCAATTCTAAATTCCGAAACTTATATAGCTCAGCTGACCCTTCGCACCACGTGATTGTAAAGTATTCATGTCCAGTGTGTGAGAGAATGTATATGATTCATGTGAGCGTGCGCGTTGGGTTCAGACCGCGGCGCTTGAGCCGATTCAAGAACTTGCGTAAAGCGCCTATACAATAATCAGTTATTATTATTATTATTATTATTATTATTATTGTTGTTGTTGTTGTTGTTGTTGTTGTTTTAAACACTGTGGGTTTTTGTTGATATTGCAGATCTTTAAGAGCTGGAGTACTTCCTCGTTCATGATTATTTCCTTCCTGCTCAGTCTCTACTGCGACAAACCTAATAACGGTTACATGTACTTTGAAAACGGGCGCAAGCCTCACGGACTGGACAAACGCTTATGCCATTTTTCTAGACAACGTTAGTGAACTCAGTGCCCACTTCGGATGCGTCTCTTGGTTAGACGCGACACTGCTTTTCAGTAACGTTCAGCGGCCATGATCGAGACAGAGGATAGATCTTTCAGTCCTGTTCACCGTTAAAGCCTGTTTCTACGA
Source organism: Batillaria attramentaria (assembly GCA_018292915.2). NCBI lineage: Eukaryota > Metazoa > Mollusca > Gastropoda > Batillariidae > Batillaria > Batillaria attramentaria. The sequence continues at coordinate 784,547 of JACVVK020000228.1, forward strand.
GAGATGAGGACCAGGGATAAGGAGATACTTCTGGTACTTGTGGTTTTTGCTGTTTTTCCGTGCGTCGTTCGAGGTAATTGTCCCGTGCAAGGTGTTTCACGCTTATTTACGTATCAAGTATTAGAATTACGATCACTACTCTCTCTCTCTCTCTCTCTCTCTCTCTCTCTCTCTCTCTCTCGTGTTCCTAAAATTTGAATCTTAAATTCTTACCTTTTTAAACACGGCTCGTTTGAAAACTGGTCCTAAGGCCAACACTTCTGATCGTTTTAAGTTTAGTTATTTTAATTTTGAAATTACCACATTTCTAACAATTTTAAGTAAAGATAATTTAATTCCGATCTCGATCTCGATCTCTCTCTCTCTCTCTTGGGGGGGGGGGGGGTGAGCGGGTGGGTGGGTGTTTGGGAGTTCAACGTCCTTTTCCACCACATACGGGATTCGATTACGAACCGAGCATCGGAAGTCCAACGCTCTACCATTCGGCCACCGCGGCTTCCCGAAAGAGAGAGAGAGAGATTGTGTGTGTGTGTGTGTGTGTGTGTGTGTGTGTGTGTGTGTGTGTGTGTGTGTGTGTGTGTGTGTGTGTGTGTGTGTGTGTGTGTGACACAGTAACCGATACAGTAAGCAATCGTCTGTCACCTGTCAATCAGGCCTGTGGGAAGTAATTCTGTCAAAGGGGAACGACTTTGTTTTTAGAATTCATTCACCCATGTAGAACCTCGCATACGTCAAAAAGTTGGTGGCGTTATCTAGCTAGGCAAGCTAACACGACCTCATGTGTTTGGGTTTTTGCGAGCGCAAAGAGGCACGGAAAGGGTTTCCAGTACTTTCTTTATGTCAGCATGCTTGATGTTAGAGAGCTTGCGTACGTGTGCGCGCGGGCAGCATACATGACACAACGACCACGACGACAGCAGGTCACTGAATGGAAACAACATATTGGGCTGGTGGCCATCTTGTTGTTTGTTTCCATGTTGACGTGGTGAAACTATTGGCTGTCGAACTAACTTTGTTTCCAAAACGTCATCAGCTGACGTAATTTTATCTTTGGCGTGGTATTGTACGTATCGCCGCGTGCAACCACTGTTGAACGGATGCCGCCAGGCAGCAGCTCTTGGGAGTAATGCATACAATCGCTGCAAACTCTTTGTCCTGCAAGCACGCTGCCTGAGACAGGCAAGATGAGATCATTACCAAGGACCGTCCTTGCAGCGCTGGTTACGGTTGTGTGCACGTTCGGGCCCAGCATTGCACAGGAAACACCGGTCAACACCTTCAAATTACGGAATGAGGAATCAGTCTGCCGTTCTTGTTCCAAGGACAGAGGCGAGTGTACAGACCGCATATGCACCTGTAAGGAAGGCTATGAGGCCATCCCAGTCCTCCAGAGATGCGTCCGCAGGTCTTTTCAAGTAGAGAACTGTGACGCCACCGCCTTCGTCGGCAACTGTCCAGGGACTTGTACCGGTTCTAACACGTGTGTATGCAAGACTGGGCAGATTGCAGAGGGCCAAAACTGTGGCGAATATTCGATCGCGGACCCCGAAGGGGATTGTGCAGGCGAAGAGAAAACTGGAAGGGTCTGTTCACTTGGTCGTGGCAAGTGCTTCAGCAACACTTGCTACTGCACAGAAGATTTGGACACCATTGAGTTCACTCTCGCAGCCCGTGGAGACTGTTTTGTACCGGCCTTTCCGCTGGACGCATGTAATGACAACGTGTGTCCTCCGCCAGCGCGGTGTGAAAGTGGGAAGTGTGAATGTGGCGCGGGCTACTTTCATTCTCCTGGGACCCAGCGGTGTTACCAGACTTGGTTCAAACAGCCTCTTTGCGATGAATCCAACTGCCCGCCACCAGCGATGTGCGACAAAACAGGGACAGTCTGCCAGTGCCGAGTAATGTTTTACTTCGCTGATAAATATCGATGCATGAGGAGTGGATTTATGTATTATTCTATCGACCCATGCAATGAAAGTGTCTGCGCTAACGGCAAATGCATGGAAATATGGGGCAACCCTTCGTGCGTCTGCAATCCCGGATTTTTTGCCGATGGAAGCAACCGTATGTCCGAATATAGATGCTTCAAGGGGCACTTCACTGCCGAGACCTTCTCACAGTGCCCCAAAGGCGATAAAGAGTGCGGGATACATGGGATCTGTCAAGGCGGTGACTGCGTCTGCAAGGAAGGTTTCGTCACAATGCACAATAGGTGTGTGAAGACGATGTTCTCTGGGGCTACGTGCGACGGGTCCGATGCCAACTGTCCTGCATCCGTAGGTATCTGCCGTAGATCCTGGTGCAAATGCAAGGCCGGGTTCTTTGCCGATGGCACCAACTGCGTCAAGAACTCCTTCCCGGACACCTGCACTACCGGTGCCGTATGTGGGGACCATGGACAGTGCGTGGGAGGATCTCTCTGTGTCTGCGATCTGGAATTTGTGGTCAAGGACGGAAAGTGCGTGGAAGGGGTGGAGAAGATCGGTATGGCAAACAACGCCGATGGGGATGCTGGTGGAAAGGATACGAGAAAGGATACGACAAAGGCTGGACAAAGGGAAGCGTCAAGCGATCGCTCTAGCTCTAGCGCTGCTCCGTGCATCACGAGCTGCCCATGGACACTCTGGAGCACGGCCGCAATAGCCGTGGTACTGCACCTGCTCTTCTGAGCCATGGCTGCTCACCTCAAACTCTGAGCAGTGACACTTGGGTAACCGTTCTCAAAAACTTTTCGGTTGTTTTTTTTTTTTCTCCCCCCCCCCCCCCAATCTTTTTTGTTGTTGCTTTTCGGGGGGTTAATTGTTTTTCCCTATACTGTCTGCCAGTGAGTGAATTTGAGTCGGTGTCCGAAACAAACCCATATACCATCCCAGATCACCGCTTGTTAACAACCCGACAGTCACCGCTTCCCCACAGCTGAATGGTGACACTTTCGTGTACGTATGCAAAACAAAAAGGTACTCTCCCTCTCCCCCCCCCCCCCCTCTCTCTCTCTCAGCGAAGGAAACAGCAACAACACCACCAACAAGAAGAAACCCACAAGAACACAACAAAACAAACGATCCCCCCTCCCCCCCCCCAAAAAAAAAAAAAACTCCCCTAAAAAAAAAAAAAACAAAGAAAAAAAAAGAAAAAAGGAAAATGTAAAAACAAAAACAACAATAAAAGTAAAAAAAAAAAAAAAAAAAAAATCAACAACAACAACAACAAAACCCTTATGTTGTCGTTGTGACTTTTGATATCCAGTATTGTATTTATACTGTCCGAAGCTGCTTGGTATTCTGTTTAAAGCGGCGTTTAGCAGTTCAAAGCATAAAACCAAACGAAGAAACAGCAGCAGCAACAACGACATGAAAAAAACTATACAATTCTTTTATTTGAATTCATCGCCTTGCCCAAGCCATCCCCACCCCTATCCTCCTCAAGTTAGGTCAGCAGCTTTGGACATTTCGTGCACACGGACACACACACACACACACACACACACACACACACACACACACACACACACACACACACACACACCATTCTTGTTTTGTTGAAAGCAGTGCTCCAATTTTTATTTCCAGTGAGGTGAATAAAGAGGGTGATTCTGTTTCTGAACTTCGTCATTGTGATGTTGTGATCGCAGATTGCAGATGGCGAGTTTGAGCGAGAGAGAGAGAGAGAGAGAGAGAGAGTAGGGTGGGTGTCTGGGAGTTTAACGTCCGTTTCCACCACGTAAGGGTGACAGCAAAGACGGGGCAACGAGAAAAAGGCCAGCGCAGAGTGAATTGAAATGAAACTATAATTGCCAAGGATAATAAGAGATAGACACATGCCTTTCCTCCACCTTGTCCTTGCTATCTACTACAGGTGGAAATAGCTATACTGACTGCAAAAGCAAGCTACTGGCTTCCAAACAAAGCATTACCATCATTATCATAGCACAGTCAGGATTTTAGCACACGTAACCTTTTCCATGCCTCAGTCTGTTCACGACAGTAGGACGCAAGTCAGATCGCTCTCGTGTATACTGGATTTTTACCTGGACATATCTCACTTTGTGTATTCATTTTCATATCGGCGGATTTGTGATGAGTTGTAGTCTGCATTTGTGCTGTACAAGACAATATTTAGGCCATGCAGTTCAATATTTGCGAGTGATTTTCTATGCAGTGTCTATGTTATTGAAACTGACTGCCTACAACCCACGCCATTGGCTAAAGCGGGCGGTGTCTCTGGCGCCAGCGGAGTTGAACAGCGTGGACTCATTCATCACCAACATGGTCATCTGGCACCAGCTGTGTTGACTTTGTCTAACGCTATCGCGCTCAATCATCAGCAATGCTAGTGGAAAACCCAGCGCTTCACTACGCCGGCTTTCAGAATGCCGCGCATTCTGGCGTGATTAGTAAACACCATGACACGTATCCTCTAGACTGAGGAGAGACACCAACTTCCGCAAAATGCCATCTACGCGCTCTGCAACAGTCAAGTCGGACGATAACACCATTGAGGAGATCAAGAAAACTAAATGCCCCATACAAGTCAATTTTAAGGCTGGTCTCAACCGAGTCCACTACTGGAGACAGGTGCTGTACAAGAGGTATGTGCAGACGGATTTGCCATGGAAGGTAGCGTGCGACTGGCGTGATGACGACAGCAGACACAAACCCATCAACGCCCCCATCCTACTTCCGTATCCCCCAGAACTTCACAGCACTCTCATCCACCTGCGAGATGACGCTGGCGAACAAGTGACAATAACAGTCTTCTACACCAGCAGTACAGTTCGAGCTCAGGGATTTGGCTATCAGGTTTGGATAGACGAGGAGTTTGAAACCCTGAAAACACTGGCAGATGATCTCATCGCGTCAAATCCAAACGTGACGCTGCCAACCTCCAATCTAGCGGTACCCCCTAGCTCTACAGCGGATGAAATTCTCACCAACAATACTGGCACCGTCGAGACAGATGGCAGCTACCACGCGCCCACAAGGGAGGAAACCATCCGTGCCAACTCAGGCACAGCGACTGGCGGCACTGCACTCGTGCGTGAAACAAGAGTGCATAACTCCCTTCCTTCAACACCAACTTTCAACACCACATCTGCGAGCCACGATGGTGTCCCACCTCATCAGGCCACGCGCAAACTTGGAGCAACGGAGGGGATTTCGGCCAAGCGCGACTTGGGCGGCGAGGACGCGTCCTCAGGAGAGGTCACAGACACAGGTAAAACACCTGTAGGCCAGGGTGCCGTGCGTGAGAACGATGAAGCGGTAAACCACACACAGGCACTGTATAGTGATGCTGCTCCACGCGCTACCGTCACGCCAGCCTCTTTTGCTATCCTTGCTGACAGTGCAGCGCATAAGCTCATCTTTTTGATGCAACAGCAGCTAGCAGAATCAACAACCACAATCAGCTCTCTCAGGATTGAGCTCAGTAAAGTCAACAAAGAACTGCCAGGCTTCAAAGCTGAGTGCGCGACGCTGAGAAAGGATCAAGAGAAAATGGCCTCGCTGATCAGTGACAATGAAGTGAAGGCCAAGAACCAAAAGAAAGCTTCAAAGAAGTGTCTGGTCGACACCATGCAAGCGACAGCCACCACTCTCACCAAAGACTAAATTAGCCTAAATGAGAAGATGAATCATCTTGTTGCTCACAAAACCAGTCAGGAAACCAGGATGAAAGATATGGAAAAAAAAAAACACACCTTGACACGCTTATCAAGGAACAGTCTGCTCCCAGTGCCTCGTCCAAGGGTTGATATCTACAAATGTAGTCTTTCTCAGGGGTATCTATATGGAACTCTTTACCACTGAGTATCCAAAACATTACCAAATTCACTAACTTCAAACAAATTCTACACGACACGCTCATCTAACCATACGAGGGTTGTTCAATGGGAATTGAAAACAGCTATGTAACTCTGGTTTTACACATAGCTCCAACTTCTTATCTTCACATCCCCTCGAAGTATTCCCCTTTGACCCGTACACACTTTTCCAGCCTTCTGCGCCACGCAAAAAGCGCCCCCTGGTAGTCCTCCTTGGGTATGGCATCGAGCTGTGATTTTACTGCTTTTGCGAGGTCCTGTACACGGTCAAACCTCTGGCCAGCGAGTCTCTCTTTCAGGATAGGGAAAAGCCAAAAGTCGCATGGTGCAAGGCCTGGACTGTAGGGTGGGTGGTCCAAAATCTGGATTCCTCGGTCAGATAGAAAGGTCGTGGTGACTTTGGCTTTGTGGGCAGCTGCATTGTCATGCAGAAGCAAGGTTCTTGAGGTGCCAACGGTTGGGCGCTGATTGCACACTTCTTTGACAACTTTGGGAAGCACAACTCCTGTGTAGTATGTTGCATTGATTGTCGTCTTCTCAGGCAGAATATTGATTGCCACAGTTCCTTGTGCATTAAAAAAATGGAAAAAAAAGTCGCTTCCGGCTTTGAAAACCTTGTCTCAACACAACTGGTCGATCGCCATCAGGACCCACCCACGCCCTGTTGCAACGCTTGTTGGGGATGCCATAAAACCAGAGCCATGTTTCATCACCAGTGACTATATCACACAGCCGTTTTGGTCCATTCGGTTCAAAGTCATTCAACAACTGACGCGAACATTCAACTCGCCGTTTCTTCTGATCTTCACTTAAGAGATGAGGTACCCATCGGGCAGCCAGTTTTCGCATGTGAAGATCTTCATGTAAGATGCTGTGAATGGTACCAACAGAGACGCCAGATGCCTCGCTCAATTCTCTGATAGTTGAATGTGGATCTCCAGCAACCAGTCTCTCTACAAGGGCAATGTTTTGCTCGTTCCGAGCTGGAAAAGGTCGTGCTGGACTTATATCTGGCTTACTGCTCGATTCCTCAGCTTGAAATGCTTGAATCCATTTGTACATTGTGCTATATGGAACACAATTGGCCCCATAGACTGCCTGTAAATCATCGTGGATTTTCTTCGGTTTGTCTCCGAGCTTCAGCCTTGTGAAAATGTAGAAACGGTATTGCTCCTTCGTGCCCTCCATATTTTTCAGGCTCAGCTGTTTCGTATACTTTTTAATGGCGTCATACTCTTAAATGCGTCATTGCATCGGATTTCTTTTTTGCATGTGGATAAAGGAAAGGCTGAATTTTCTTGTGGTATAAATATATTTTCTGTATCTTGCTTAGAAGTCACGTTACATTCCATTTTCCAATTCTCGTTGAACAACCCTCGTATAGGTAGAAATGTGTTACATACATGTTTTCGAATGTAAGTGACGACTTTGAAGTTCTTACCTGGCATACAGCCAATACCATCGACACATGCCACGTATGTTTTGATTTGTTTATCATGTCTACTTTTCTCTTCTTCGTTTCCTTTAGATAGTTAATACTTTTGTTTGTCTTTTTTTCTTCTCTCTTTTTTCCCCTCCCCACCCCCCCCCCCTTGTTTTGAAGGGTTTTGTTTTTGTTTTTGATTTTAAGTTGTTTCTCTATAGAGAAACAACTTTATGAGACGGGGCAGATTTTGCTGCGCGCAGCAGCAAGTTTCAGTGATACAAAACAAGACTGTGACGTTTCTCCACACAATACATACTTTCACGCACGGAGTGACGTAACGAAACCTGCGTCATAGACACTTGGCGTGCACACTATGCTGCTGCGTTCTTTTTGGCGGGAGTTGTGAGACGTGTGTGTGTCTGTGTGTGTGTGTGTGTGTGGACGGATGTAATGATGGCTATCTCCTAAACCACCTCGATGGAGGCCTTTTTACTTTGAGATAAAATGGGAAATCACCTTCTCCAGAGCTACCTTTCACGATTTTTAGCCTGCCGCATTTTCAGAAGAGTTATCGCCGATTTTTAAAAATCGGTCATGTTACGAATTTGTTCGAAAAAGTTGTTCAAATTCCTTCATTTTCTAGACTTTGGAAGTTCATCCAATCACACTGCCTGTATTCGTGCTACAGCTCTGTAGCTCTGACTGGTTTTATGTAAAAAAAAAAATATTTCCGAGGTAGGGGTGGTTTGCACATAAGATCAAATATCTATGAAAAGACTACTGCAAATTACGTATCATCCCGGCGTTTTTGTCAAGTGTGACAACTGCACATATGACAGGAACTACTGCACTATTATAGCTTTAGCATTTAGAATAACTGAACTTTTAGATAAACATAACTTTTTCAAGTTTCTGCGAGAAGCACCGGTCAAAAGAGTTCCAAATTTTCGATTTCATAAGTACAATCCAAGGTATTTTAGTCCATGTTTCACCAGCCCTCTAGATCTTCCAGATTTTATGTGAAAATTAATTCAGCCAGGGAAGTCACAAAAGCAACAGGGAAATCACAAGACATGCACAAGCATCATCTGTCATACCACCAGTGTGAAGCTGACGTCAAACGCTTAGTTCACAGACAAAATAAGCAAGTATCGTCACTGCCTCCGACATTTCACCAGCCCTCTAGATCTTCCAGATTTCATGTGAAAAATAATTCAATCCTGGAAGCCACAAAGCCAACAGGGAAATCACAAGACATAAACAAGCTTCCTCAGACGATCGCAGTGCTAGAGGCTGACGTCAAAATGTTTAGTTCACGGAATTGACGTCATCTCTCTCTCTCTCTCTCTCTCTCTCTCTCTCTGTATGACGACCTGGCTGAGGCTGACGTGACGTCAAATGATTAGTTCACGGAACTGACGTCTCTCTCTCTCTCTCTCTCTCTCTCTCTCTCTCTCTCTGGGGAGCCAGGGTGGCCGAATGGTAGAGCGTTGGACTTTCAATGCTCGGGTCGAGAGTTCGAATCCCGGCCGCTGGGGCCAAATATTTGTACTGGTCTTTCTCTCGTTGCCCCGTCTTTGATATCACCCTTACGTGGTGGAAAAGGACGTTAAACGCCTAGACATCCACCCACCCACTCTGTCTGTCTGTCTGTCTGTCTCTCCGCGAATTAGTCTTTGTCGCTGACGCGGCGTTAAGCCTTAAAATACTCACTCACTGTCTCTCTCTCTCTCTCCCCACCCGGCCCCACCCCCAGTCACGTGACTAATCGGTCGAGGTCGTAGAGGATCTAGTGTCATTGGTAGAACTTGGAGAGGGGAGAACCGGCAACAATAACAACAAAACAGACAAAATAAAATGAAATTTGGAGAAACAACTTTGTAGGACGGGGCCGTTCCTCCTTGTTTACCCTTTAACGTAGACTAGCAGGACAGCTTGTACTTGAAGACAGGCAGTAATGTCTAAATGATCTTTCCTGAACAAAAAACGTTTCATCATCATCATTATCATCATCTCTCTCTGAGTTTTCCTAGAAGTATTCACGGCGGAAAATAACGGTTCATTAATTTTGTTCCGATTTGCTTTTGACGTATTCTTTTAGAAATTTTGTCTTTATTAATGAAAGCTGCTTCTTGGAGTATTGTAGAATTCAATTTAGCAGGACTGTTTGTAACACAGGCAGATACTACTACTACTACTACTGCTACTACTACTACTACTACTACTACTACTACTACTACTACACCACAAACAGCAACAATAAACAATATATGTAACAAAACTTACCTTTGTTTTACTGTGTAAAGCATCCACAACATCAAATTTCAGGATGTGGGGGAACTTTCACCACCAAGACCGGAACATTTCAATCTCCGGGTTTCCCCCATGGTTACCCTAGCAACCAGGACTGTATCTACGTCATCAGTCGGCCGGAAGGAGAACGCATCACCCTTACATTCCAACATTTTGACCTTGAGGGTGGAGACGGATGTCCTTCGGACTTTGTAAATGTGAGAGTGCATCAAAAGTTTACTCTGAAACATACATTTTTCAGTTTTGTTCTGTTTGTCACACTTACGGTTCGTGTGAAGCTTTTTAAATGCGCATTACTTATAGTACCATCATGATTAAGATATCTGCCAAAATTTTCAGCGTCATTTGAGTTCAGGGAAGCCATGAGTGGATGTGCTGACAATCGATTTTATTAAACCAAGGGAGATAATTTACAGGCGAGGTGGTCATACTGTGTACCATGTATTCCATGTGTGCGTGCGATTCGCTACATGCCGCCCGAGGGAGGTTCTTTGGTTCGCGCTGAATTATCTACCTTGGTTTACAGTAATAGTAATAATAATTGTAAACGCTATAGGCGCTTTATCCCAAATATTAAATATTTGGCTCAAAGCGCCCGGAAACTAAACTCAACACGCATGTTCACGTGAATCACGCGCATTCTCTCACACGGTGGACATGAACACATTAAAATTACGTCGAGCGAAGGTCTGGCTCAGTAATTAAATTTTAGCCATTTTAAAATTGCATTTTTTTTTAATTTTGTGTGTTGAGCATTTTCAAAACAGAGGCGGAAGAAGCCGGAGAGAATCCCCGACGGTCGGCCCGAATGAACGGTGCCACATACGAGAAAGAAAAATTCTTTAGGCCCGATGCACACCAGCGTCAGCGTCAGCACCATGAAGCAAGCAGCAAAGGCTGTCTCGCATCATACGCCTCGCGTGAGCGCGCGGTGTGCGCCGTTTGCGTGCACACTTGGCTTCGGCGTCATTCGCCTGCACGGCTTGTTGCGCTGACCCACACTGCAAGCGCTGACCCACACTGCTTTCTGATTGGCTGAAACCAAGTCTGCAGCGCGGCGCCGGCAGCAGAAATAGGACATGTTCTATACGCTGCGCCATAGGATTCCGCCGCCTGGCACCATTGCTGCCGTTGCCTGACGCCAGGCACCGATGTCATGCACACGTGGCGCCATGAAACTGCCGCCGGGAGTGAGATCCGCCGCGCGGCCGCGCGGCATCATGACGCTGACACTCGTGTGCATCGAGTCGCACTCGGGGCAAAGAATTTTTCCTTCTCTTATGTGGCACCGATCATTCGGGCCGATCGTCGGGGGTTCTCTCCGGGTACTCCGGCTTCCTCCCCCTGTGCTTTCGAAATGTTCAGCCCTCAAAAATTTGAAAAAAAAAATAAATGCAATTCTAAATTCCGAAATTTAAATAGCTGAGCTGCCCCTTCGCACCACGTGATTGTAATGTGTTTATGTCCAGTGTGTGAGAGAATGCGTGTGATTCACGTGAGCGTGCGTGTTGGGTTCAGGTCGCGGCGCTTTGAGCCGATTCATGAAACTGGGTAAAGCGCCGATACAATACTCATTATTATTATTATTATTATTATTATCATTATTAATCACTAGAATGGGCATTTGAGTTGTTTTGTTGTTGTATTCGGCTTCAACAATTCTGTACTCAAGCTAAGGTTTTGACATACAATGGCGCCAAGTAAAAGAGGAAAACGCACAGTTAAGGCATAATAATACTTCCTTCATTCCCAAGCACTTTAGAACGTGTTCGATGGCTGATAAACCCAGAAACTCTTACTTTATATCAGATAACTGAAGTAGCGGGCCCTTGCATGGAGTGTGCAATGTGCATGGTGAGTGCAAGAACTGTGAATTAGACGAATGCTCTGTTCCGCTACGTCTCAGAAACCACACCACCTTTGATTTGGCTAGGCGCAGGCCGTCCGCCGTAATGCTTGCCTACTGTAATAATATGCTCTACAGGTCCGTGACGGAAACTCGCCGAGGTCACCGTCCATTGTGCGTGTCTGCAACACCAGCCTTCCTTCGCCGAGAAGAAGTTTCCAGAACTACATGTGGATCCGCTTCCGGTCAGACGAGACCGGAAACGGAACTGGCTTCAAGGCCTCGTACACTTCCGGTCAGTTGTTTTTTTTTTTTTTAATTTGAACCAAGTAATAATTTGAATTTGAATAAAAAGCACAAATATTGAACACACACACACACACACACACACACACACACACACACACACACACACACACACACACACTCACACACACACACACACACACACACACACTTCAATTTGGCGTGTCGAAATGTGCTCAAACAAGAACCAGCAATTGAATGTGTACATGAAAAACACGTCCTTTTGCCAAACTTGCAATTTAGAAAGTGCGCACTACTGCGGACTGACGAAAATTTGCTGGGTGCTGGCTGGCATAAATCTGAGAGTGGGCCAGTGACCAGAGGGAACCAAGTTACTGCCACCACACCCCTCTACTGGCTCTAGCCTTCCATAGCTACTGGTCATCACCACCCCTCTGCTGGGAGCTGATGGTCCTAAAATTAGGCGTACGGCTACACGACTGCCAGTCAGCATGTTGCCGTTCTCGGCTGGTTGCTGGCGGGCAAGGGTTTTTTCCCCGCACACGCAGCCTGCGGCGTTGCAAGGTTTGGGCAGTGATTGCATGGTCAATTGGCTGCACGGGGCTGCCTGCGGGTAGCTGGCTGCCAGGAAAATAGGGCGGCTTTCTATTGCCGCAAGGGGGATATGCAAGCTGGACGCCAGCGATTTAATTAGGGTTTCCAGCGTTTCTAGTCCTGCAAGTGCCCATCCTGGCAACGTGTAGCAGCGGCCCTTAGGCTGTGCTGTTACGTAATGGCGTGCCGCGAGCGATAAGGGCCGCTGCTACACGTTGCCAGGATTGGTACTTGCAGGGCTAGCTGGCAACGCTGGTAACCCTAATTAAATCGCTGGCGGCCAGCTGGCAAATCCCCCTTGCCGGTGCTGGCGCGGGAATAGAAAGCCGTTCTATTTTTCCTGGCAGCCAGCTAGCCCCAGGCAGCCCGTACAGCCAACTGGTGCTGCCCAAACCTTGCAACGCCGCAGGCTGCGTGTGCCGCGGAACACTTGCCCGCCAGCAGGCAGCCGAGTACGGCCACATGCAGACTGGCAGTCGTGTAACCGTGCGCTTAAAAGGGGGAAGCAAGGGGATGGTCACGCTGCGAGCTCACCAACCCTGGACGGGCTGCAAGCTGAATACCGCGGGTGCCGGTTACGAAGAGTCGGGTGCTCTCCAGCGCCGGAGACGCGAACGGTCCTCCTGATGTGGGCTACGCATGCGATGGCGAGCAACGTGAGCGTTTCGACCGGCGAAGAATCTGATGTTCGCGATAAAATTAAATCAATGAAAGTTCTTGAACTGAAAAAATATCTGAAAGACAGGGGCGTGCGTTTTAGTGGCTACACAAAAGCGCAGCTTATCACTCTAGCCCTTGAAGCAGATCGGCAGTCGCTTCAACCGAGAGGTAGGCGGTGTAAAGGTCAAGTCCACCTGTGACTTGTGGCTTGCCACTAATTTTTATTCAAGCACTTTGGCTGTTTATCAGTGCGAACTGAACTTTTGCTTGGAAATGAAAGTCTTTCTTTCTTGATTTTTGGTTCCATAACCATTGTGTTCAAACACTGTAGGTACCTGGACAGAATCTGTCCGCTTGTACCCGACGAAATGGCGGCTGCACACGCTAGGCCACCGAGACGGGTCGACGTTCTGCCTTCGAATCGCTTTTATCCACATTTTGGCGGCCGATCGCAACGCAGTGGTAGTGCGGCATCGTGTGTGACTCGAGTAGCCCACATGCCGAGTCTATCAAGCCTAGTCTCGGTCCAAAATCGCGCACGTTCACGCATGTTCACGCGCTATAACGAGAATCGGCAACCGCGGTATTGGGTGCACTCCGGCCTTGGGGCTATTATATAGTTACACAACTTGTTGTATGGTACAGATCAAATCGCCATATGATACCTAAAGTTTTAATGAACTAAAATTAAACAGGAAATAAACAGTATACGGCGGTTCTGTTTGTCTACCATTTTCAGCCGTTGAGCCAAGTGAGTTCTTCCTGATCACAAGTTCAGAGGGCAAAATCTACCGCATGGACGTGGAAACTTTGAGTAACATCGTCATTCCGATACCCGGGGTCTACAACCCTATAGCTGTGGATTATGATCCTGTGGAAGATCGTCTTTACTGGACAGACGTTGGCATTCGGCAAATCCTAAGTGCCCACCTCGACGGTAGCGGCGTCAGAATTGTCCGCCATTTTAATCGAAGTGGGTTGGGTTCTTTTGGTTTGTTTGTTTGTTTGTTTGTTTGTTTGTTTGTTTGTTTGTTTGTTTGTTTGTTTTTCTAAGTGATATGTTTACCACAGTGCTTTAATTACCGTAAATTACCATACTTTACCTAACCTTACCATGCTCGGATCGTGAGTTCGAATCCCGGCTTTTTTCTTGATGCCCTGTCTTTGATATCACCTTTACGTGGTGGAAAAAGAAGTTAAACTCCCATACACCCCACCCACCCACCTAACCTTACCCGACTCTTCCCGAACCTACCCGACCCTCCCGACTCTGCCCTGCCTTATCGTACCATATTCTACCTTATCCTGTTTACCTAAACTAGGGATACCTGCCCTTACCTTACATTACTCTGTCCAACCTTACCTTATCCTGTTACCTTAACGTGTCTACCTTACTTTGCTTTCCCTTCTCCTAGCCTGCTTAGCCGCGAAATAGTCTTTGTTGCTTGCGCGGCGTTAAGCCCTAAATAACTAAGTAAGTAACTAACTTCTCCTAGCCTACCCTTTCCTCCAACATCAAATTACCTTACCTTACTGTGTCCTACACTACCCTGCCTTATCCTGTTACTTTACCTTTTCCTAACTGTTACCTCACCTTCCTTACCTTACCTTGTCCTGTTACCTACCTCACCTTACGTCACCTTGTGCTGTTACCTTACCTTGTCCTGTTACCTCACCATGCCTTACCTAACCCTAACTGTTACCTCACCATGCCTTACCTTACCCTAACTGTTACCTCACCTTACCTTACCTCACCTTGTTTTGTTACCTTACCTTTTTCTATTACCTTGTCTTGCCTTACCTTCCTTAGCTTGTCCTTTTACCTCACCATGCCTTACCTTACCCTAACTGTTACCTCACCATATCTTATGTCACCTTGCCCTGTTACCTTACCTTGTCCTATTGCCTTGCATTACCTTACCTTACATTCCTTACCTTACCTTTTCCTGTTACCTCACCATACCATACCTAACCCTAACTGTTACCTCACCTTACCTTATCTCACCTTGTCCTGTTACCTTACCTTGTCCTATTACCTTACCTTACCCTACCTTACCGTACCGTACCGTACCTTACCTGACCTTACCTGACCTGACCTGACCTGACCTTACCTTACCTTACCTTACCTTACCCTACCGTACCTTACCTTCTTCCAGCCGCGATTCCTGACGGGTTAGCCATTGACCCTCTGTCAAGACTGGTGTTTTACTCCGACAGCGGGTACGACCTTATCGCCATGATGTCCATGTCAGGTTCCACACACAGAACGATCATCAGCACTGACCTCACGCAGCCCCGCGCCATCGTCCTGGACACGATGAATGGGTGAGTCGTTATTATAGTGAACTAAAGAAAGGCCAACCAATTCTGTGTCGTTTTCATTTCGCTTCACTTTGTGGTCGTGACAAAATAACTACAATTACTATTTTGTTCTGTTCTTTTCTGCCCCACTTTTTTTTTCACACACAGTCCATGGTCTTCTGTCACCAAAGGATGGGTGTTGTGATATTTTTACTATTGTTTTCTGGTCCTTTTCTCGCCCCTTTTTTTCCCCCGCGCCGTGTATGTCAGTACGTCCGCATAGTTACCATTTGTTTGTGTCCTGAGGAAGGCGAAAGCCGAAACGTTGACCTGTGCCGTCCTTTGTGAAATTATGTGGCTTCTGTCCCTTTTATGTCGCTTTTATTTGTTTAAATAACTACAGCAAAGAGAAGAGGTATATATGATGAATTTCCATTTGAAAGAAATTATTTACATGTAGGGTGGACGAAGGGATAATATTCGATTCTATTCTCGGGATTTTCTTAACCAAGGAAGAATGGATGTTAGTGAGCTCATTTTTTTTTTTCTCAAAAATGTTTGATTTTATTGTTATTTCTATAATGATTACACCAAAGAAACTGATCTCGGTTGGGGAATAAAGTTTATTAAATCTGGAATCTTAAATACATCCAACGTAATGCGTAATGCAGAATCCTGTTCTGGACTGACTGGGGACAACCTGAGAAAATCGAGCGCGCCAACTATGACGGCAGCGACCGAAGAGTGCTACACCAGTATTACCTGGACACACCCAATGCTTTGGCCATTGACACTGACAGTAAGTGTGCCTGGACACACTTAGTGTCTTGGTCATTGACACTACAATAAGTATACCTTTACACACTCAATGCTTTGGTCATTGACACTGACAGTACGTATATCATTACACACTCAATGCTTTGGCCTTGGGACTGACTTTTTAAGTGTGTGTGTGTGTGTGTGTGTGTGTGTGTGTGTGTGTGTGTGTGTGTGTGTGTGTGTGTGTGTGTGTGTGTGTGTGTGTGTGTGTGTGTGTGCACTCGATGTATACAACACGTTTAATTTTACCGAACAAAATACTATTGTGATAGTGACACATTTTTGTCGAAGCACACAAGTTTGCATTTGAGAGGGCAGAGAGGTCGTTAATGCAACACTTTAAAAAAAAATTTAGACAAAAATTTTTCTTATACACCGACTCTTCTATTGTTGTAACACCTGACAATGTTCTGGTGCTTTTTTTCTGGTTCCCTATCATTGGATAATGCACATATCATTCCATCAGACCAACGCCTGTACTGGGTAGACGCTGGCACGGACCTTGTGGAGAGTTCTGACCTTGAGGGCAACGATCGGAGACAGCTGTACTCTGTACAAGGGTCCCATTTCTTCGGCCTGGCCTACTACAAAGACAAACTGTACGCTACGGATTGGACCAAAGCAGGGTTGGTACCAATGTGCTCATTGTCATTAAGTTATTTTAAGTATTAGACATAAATTAAGTTTTATAAATCTATATATAGTATATAGTAATAGACACGTGTTATATTGTGTTTCGAATCCCTGCTGGGGCCAAATACTTGTACTGGCCTTTTTTCTCGTTGCCCCATCTTTGATATCATACACACGTGGTGGAAAAGGACGTTAAACCCCTAAACACCCACCCACCCACCTGTGTTATGTTGTGTTAACATTAAGTTTTTAGATATGATGTATTAAATATTAAGTGTTCAAATAATGTTAAGTATCAAATGTATGTATATATGTATTTTATTATTATTCGTCACTATCTTTATCATTGTTGTAGGCCGGGGACTTAACGCTAGTTAATTATTTTTACTTGACAATCGACCTAAACCACATCCAGAAATGCTCTCTCTCTCTCTCTCTCTCTCAGTCGGACGTTAAACCCCCAAACCCCCACCCACCCACCCTCTCTCTCTCTCTCTCTCTCTCTCTCTCTACTTTGTATATATATATATCAGTAGCCTAGCTGAATGGTAGAGCGTTGGACTCCTAATGCTCGGGTCGTGAGTTCGATTCCCGGCTGGGGCCACATATTAATTTGTGCTGGCCTTTTTCTCGTTGCCCCGTCTTTGATATCACCCATTCGTGGTGGAAAAAGAACGTTAAACTCCGAAACACACCCCCCACCCCCCTCTCCCCCCTCTCTCTCTCTCTCTCTCTCTCTCTCTCTCTCTCTCTCTCTCTCTGAGTAATGAGATATGTGTGTGTGTGTGTGTGTGTGTGTGTGTGTGTGTGTGTGTGTGTGTGTGTGTGTGTGTGTGTGTGTGTGTGTGTCCTACCTCAGTGACAGTACCGAAGAGAGCTACATACACAGACAAGCTACAGACGGTTCGAAGGGCGGAGTTTTCGCGTCAGTTTCCGGCCGTTTGAATGACATACATGTGTATGCAGATGACATCTGGCAAAGAGGTACATCGTAGGTTTTCTACTGGTAGCAATTTGACTTTGTAAACGGCATACACATATTTGTGTAGATGATATCTGCCAAAGAGGTGCGCTTTGATTTTTACTATTGGTACTATTGTTAATGGTTTCCGTTTCTAGACTCTGTAAATGACATATTTATGCAGGTGATATCTGCCAAAGAGGTACGCTTTGATTTTTCTATGGGTACTACGGTTAATGATTTCAGTTCCTAAACTTTGTAAACGGCATACACATATTTGTGCAGATGATATCTCCCAAAGAGGTACGCTTTCATTTTTCTGTGGGTACTATGGTTAAAGATTTCAATTTCTAAACCACATACGGCGGTCTAGTGGTTAAAATTTCGTCTTCATTGTGAGAGATGACGTTCGAGTCCCACACGGGACAAAGAATTCTTTTTTTTTTTTCTCAAATATATCACCGGTTCATTCGGGCCGACCGTCGGGGGGTCTCTCCGGGTACTCCGGCTTCCTCCCCCTAGCCCGGTGGTCGAATGGTAGAGCGTTGGACTTCCAATGCTCGGGTCGTGAGTTCGATCCCGGCTAGGGCCAAATATTTGTGCTGGCTTTTTCATCGTTGCCCCGTCTTTGATGTCACCCTATGTGGTGGAAAAGGACGTTAAACCCCCAAACACCCCCCCCCCCCACCTCCCCCTAGCCCTCTGCTTTTGAACTGTTCAGCCCACAAAATTTGAAAATAAACACAAATCTAAATTCCGAAACATACATCGTTGAGCTGACACTTCGCACCACATGGTTGAAATGTGTTCATGCGTGAGAGAGTGCGCGTGTTTCACATGAGCGTGCGTTGGGTTCAGTTCACTCCGGTTTGACACAATTCTTGAAATTTGATAAAGCGGCTACACAGTACACAATCATCATCATCATCATCATCATCATCATCATCATCATCATACGTGTATGCAGACGATATCTAGCACAAAAAAATTAAAAGTATGAAAACCGTTATTTTCGTCTGTGTGTGTGTGTGTGTGTGTGTGTGTGTGTGTGTGTGTGTGTGTGTGTGTGTGTGTGTGTAGTTAATTTTTATTTTAAAACAATATTTACTAACTAGATCTTGTTCTTTCCTGTTATTTCATAGGACCCAACGGATGCGGTAGCAACAACGGAGGCTGCAGGTACTTCTGTATTCCGTCTCCAGGCAACACTTTCAAGTGCATGTGTCCTGACGCTCCGACAGACTGTGTCATAGGTCAGTGTTCAAGGATTCGAAGTTTAAAAAAAAAAAAAGGTTCTGTCAATTTAGCGTTGTAGAAAGCCTCAGTCTGACACCCCCTCCCCTTCCTCCCATACTCAGTCCCTGCTCTGACCTCTGTCCCATTCAGTTCCTGCTCTGACCTCTGTCCCATTCAGTTCCTGCTCTGACCTCTGTCCCATTCAGTTCCTGCTCTGACCTCTGTCCCATTCAGTTCCTGCTCTGACCTCTGTCCCATTCAGTTCCTGCTCTGACCTCTGTCCCATTCAGTTCCTGCTCTGACCTCTGTCCCATTCAGTTCCAGTCATTCACTTCCCAGTGTCAGGTCTGTGCGTTTGTTTTTCTCCTTTCTTTTATTTTCTTGCAACAACCATGTATCTTTATTCCCTCTGTGTTCGTAACGCCGTGTATGACGCTGCACATGTATGTGTGGAGGCATGTTATGTGTGTTGCTGGGTGAGTGAGTGTGCGTTGATTGTAAGGCGCCCTGAACTCCTTAAATACCCATGCAAGTAGTAGTAGTAGTAGTAGTAGTAGTAGAAGTAGTAGTAGTAAGACCCAAATCCAACCACTGTTCCTCTCAGCTCGTGTCGTATTAAATTCTGCTCCTTAGTTTCTGACATGTCCTCTGCCTTCGTATGCATAGGGACGTCACTGAGGCCTACAACAGCTGCAGCAACTACATCTCCCACTTCGTCCTCTCGGCAAGTCATCATTACCGGACCGAAACCATTCGACGCTGACGGGTCAAGGGCCATGACCTTGACCTGTGAACCTCGTGGTGTGAAAGGCGCGGTCACTGGCATGACGTGGAGCGTCGACTGTGAAGAACAAACGTATCAGACATGTACCTGGACGCCACGTGTTCCAGTGGATGACGGGAAGGTGGTCACGTGTTCCGTCCGAGACACTGCTGGCCAATCGGCTGTCGGTTCTTTTGTGGTGCACTTAAACTGTGAGTAAGATTAATTATGTGAAACTCACTTTGCTGGTGGTAGACCAGTCACAGATTCACCAGTCTGTTGCTTTGCTTTCGTCATCATTTCTTTTGCCAAGGTTTTTTGGGTTTTTGTTTTTTTTTTTCATCATATACTTCCGTCAGTCCTTAAAATGTTGCTGCGCTTAGCGAGTATGTGGGTCAGTCTGAGGGGAGGGGAGGGGGAGAGCCTGTGTACCCGGAGAGAATCCCCGGTGCCCCATACGAGAAAGAAAAATTCTTCGCCCCGAGTGGGACTGGAACCTGACCTCTCGCTTTGCATGGTGACAAAGTCTTAGCCACTAGAAAACCAAAAGCACCGGTTTCATTTGTTAGAAGTTTTGAATTTGAAAAACTGTGAAAACCAACCTCCTTGGAAGGAACTGGACAATATTCAGACCGTGCCTTTAACTGGCCTTTTCAGCGTTGTCCGCTTTTTGATGTACCCCTAACGCGATTTTAATCCCCCCCCCCCCACCACCAACAAAGTCACCCACGCAACCAGCCAACCAGCCAGCCAGTCAGCTGTTGGACTAGAAATCAGGAGCTCACTCCGTAGAATAGTCTAAAGCCGGCTCTCAACTGGGCACTGCGGAGCGCCACAGTGCTGTCCAGAGTTGTGACACGGTTGTGATTTGGGGGGTTTGCGCAGCTGTGGCGTCATCACAGCAACCTGGATTTCAAATAGCCACAACTGTGACTGTGGTTTCCACAACAGATTCTGATTGGCTGTACTACGTCCCTCGGCGCGCAAACATGGCGGACAGCGCATCTTCAATCGGTTTGTCACCGAGCACAGCTGTGTTCAGTTTTGTGGTTAGTACACACACCGAGCGCAGCGACTGTGATGTGCACATGTGTGTTTCGCGCACTGTGCCCAGTTAAGAGTAAGCTTAAGCACCATTCTTGCCGAGAAAATGTACTGGCGCCACAATACTGACGTAAGGACACAAACTGACCGCGGGGTCATGTTTGGTGTTTATTTGGAGAACCCTGTTTGGCATGTGCGCTAGTTTGTAATGATGTGTGTTGTCATGAAAAAGCGTGATTTTTTTTTTATTTTGTAGGGCAAAGTGAATGCCAAGGGGCCGCAAGAAGAGGCAATTAAACTGACAGTGAAGTAAAAGCGACGCGAGCGTATTTAGATGAAGCGGCTGTCTGGCCTAAACAGAAAATAGACAGACATTCATTTTTTTAACTCCTGTCAGGTGCGTGCCCTTGAATGGTCTGTGCGTGCTAATTTTTGTTTGTAGATTGAAGCATTTTTAGGGGTGACTGTAATGCCTAAGGCTAATAGGGAATGTAGGGGGTTTGTTTGTTTGTTTGTTTGTTTGTTTGTTTGTTTGTTTGTTTGTTTGTTTGTTTGTTTGTTTGTTTTTTTGCTGCAACAACTCTTTGCCGGCTCCAGTGTTGTTCCTCCCTGGAAATGGGTGGAATCCACGGAGGGCTCGGAAGTTGGGGCAATTTTTATTATGCATGATGATGGAGATGAGGATGATGGTAAGATGATGCTATGGGGGTCCGTGTGGTTTGGGACTGCGGGACAGGGCCGCATTCCACGCTTCCTGTCATAAATATCCCGGCATTAACCAGGCCCGGGAACTACGGCACCTGCGGTGCCGGCCGTGTAATCATCCACATCATAAGACGTGTCATACCAAGGGAAGCACCCCAAAAGTCGCACCCGTGAAGTGGGTGATCCGAAGTGCTAAGTACTGCTAACCACTGCACTACGGGGGCCGGTCGAATATAGGCATTTTGAGACCTTGTGCATTTGTGTTCTTTAATTGGCCTACTGTACCACGTTCATGTGTCTCTATCGGCGATTTACAGACCCACCCACTGCGCCACCGGCGATCCATGGCTACAAGACAGGCGACTTTCTTGAGGCGGGTGACAGTCTCACGATGACGTGTTTGGTCCGCGGCGGCAAACCCCTAGTGACGTCAGTCATCTTTTCCTGTCCGGATCACCCGGACAAACAGCAAGACATTCGGGGAGATTCCTATGTGCAGAGTCTCCTCCTCATTAACTCTTTGGCTGCTGAGGACGACGGCATGCGGTGCACGTGTACAGCGGAATGGAAACAGACTGATTGGTATGCTCTCAGCGCCACCAGAGTGCTAAGGGTTAAACGTGCAGGTAAATGAAATTAACTGGAATAAAATTTTCTCCTATACATTGTATAAACCTAGAACGACCTTTTCTTCAATGAAAAGCAAACTACCTATAACTGTGTATCTTTTATCGGGGGGTGGTGGGGGGTGTAGGGTCGCTCATTGGTTTGTAGTTGTTGCTGCTGTTGTTGTTTTGTTTGTTTTTAGTTTGTATTGTGTTTGGGGGGTTGTTTCGGGTTGTAGTTTTGCTGTTGTTGTTTTGTTCGTCTGCTTGTTTGTGTGTTTCTGTTTATTTTGTTCTGTGTGTGTATTAGGGGTTTTTTTTTGGGGGGGTGTTTTGTTTGTTTGTTTGTTTGTTTGTTTTTGTTTGTTTGTTTGGTTTTTTGTTTGTTTGTTTGGTTGGGTTTTTTGTTGTTTTTGTGTTTTTTGTTTTGTTTGTTTGTTTTTTGTTGTTCTTTGTTTGTTTGTTGTTGTTTTTGTTGTTATTTTGTTTGTTGTTGTTTTTGTTGTTGTTTGTTTGTTTGTTTTTGTTGTTGTTGTTGTTTGGGGGGGGGGGGGTGTTTATGCTATAAGATACCATAATGACGAAGTTGACGTCATGACGACGACGACGACGATGATGATGATGTTGATGTTGCAGGATCTGGTTCAGCTGCATCTAATGCGGCTTCAAACCAAGAGGGTGCTGCCGTCGGTGGCGCCATTGGTGGTGTTCTCATCATCATCGCCGTAACCCTTGTGGTTATCTTTCTCATTTGGAGGAGATGTGAGTCAGTTATTATCAGTTGACCTACTTGCGCAGCTGTTGTTTTTGTTGTTGTTGTTGTTGTTGTTGAACGCGTTGCTGTTCTTGTTGTCTGGTATCTAAAGGCAGTAGGTCTGTTGTCTATTTCCTTTTTCTTCTGTACACCCCCCCCCCCCCCAAAAAAAAGGCCCACATGTGTTGGTTAGCTTGTTGTTTTGTTTGCTTGTTTATGTGTTTATGCTTGTTTTTGTTTTGTTTCTGTGTGTGTTGTGTATTTGGTTGTTTTGGGCAAAGAGGTCAGAAGGTGAAAAGGTCTGCGGTGCGTACGGTTGCCATGGAGGAATCGTTTTTCTACGTGCGCGTCGTTACAGGCGTCTGAGCTAGCTACATGTCAACTGTGCATAGTGCAATTAAATTTTCGAATTCCAAACCAAATTTGTCCGTACTGTGGTGACTTGATGAATTGATCTAGCCTACCAAATGATGATTATTACTTTTCGCGGTTGGTTTTTCGCTGTGCAAGGTATGTCATATAAATATTTATGGTGGGAATAATTTCCACCGATTTACTAGAGACCATCATCATCATCATCATCATCATCATCATTCCAATGTTTGGGTCGTTAGTTCGTATCCCAGCTGGGGCCAAATATTTGTGCTGGCTTTTTCTTCGTTGCCCCGTCCTTGATATCAACCGTATGTGGTGGAAAAGGACGTTAAACTCCCAAACACCCACCCACTTATCATCATCATCGTCATCGCCGTCGTTTTCGTCGTCGTCATCGTTGTCGTCATTACAAAAGTACCATTCCTATTTCATAACTGTTCTCAGCCGGAAGGAGAAAGCGTGGGCGACCCAGGAGACCAAGACCGAGCCCGGAACCGGAAGTGAGTCGTTACAGCGAACCCGGTCCATCAGGTTTTCAGGGCGGCCAGTACCCTGCGGCTGGGATGGGCGCAAGTCGATGGCATGAACCACATCCTAGCGCCTATCCAACGAGGCCAACCATTGAAAGAAACGCACCAGGTAAGTCTGAACTCTGCTGAATTGGTCACTGTAACTATATATAGTCATTATGGTGACATGGTGCGCAACATATTATTTAACGGTTATGCAAATGACTGTACACATTTGCTGTGCGGATGTTTCAAAGTTGCATAAGAAGAAATGGCCATGGGATATATCGTGCTCTTCGAGTGAAACTGCATTATTCACGTGCGGTCGGTGGTCTAGTGGTCAAGAGACTTGTCACCAATACGAGAGGTCAGGGGTTTTAGTCCCACTCGGGGCAAAGAATGTTTCCTTCTCGTATGTGGCACCGTTCATTCGGGCTTAGTTCACTCACTTTAGCCGTTGCATGAAATATCAAAACGACTTGGCAGAAAGTCGTCTGATAATCACTTTCGCTTTTCACTTTCTTTGGGCAACGTCCTTCCTTTCACTGACTCCCTGGTTCGGAAAGGTTTTTGTCTGCGCAGCATCTGAACGACGCCCCCCCCCCCCCCCCCCCCCCCCCCGTTTTCACTTTCTCCGGGCAACTTCCTTCCTTTCACTGGCTCTGGTCTGCCCCCCCCCCCTCCCCCCCCCCAACATCTTCCGGCGCCCATGCAATTCTAACTTCCGAAATTTCAATCGCTGAGCTGACCCTTCGCACCACGTGATTGTAATGTGTTCATGTCCAGTGACAGTCCCTTGTGACGCTGTGTATGCATTTCAAAGTCTCGTATGAGCGGTGACCACTGACAAGGATTCATTAGGCAGCCCTCCCCCCTCCCACCACCACCACCCTCTCCCCCTCCCACCCACCCACCTCCCCACACCCCACCCTCAACCCCACCTCACTCAAAAAAGAAAATGAAAATGTGATGCGGAAAAAGCAGCTCGCGAATGTTTCTTTGTGAGTTTGAATGAGCACTATCGACTTCCGGTTTTCCACTGTGTGTGTGTGTGTGTGTGTGTGTGTGTGTGTGTGTGTGTGTGTGTGTGTGTGTGTGTGTGTTTCGCAGTAACTCCAACGGCCACGTTAGGTCACGTGACTAAGATACCTAAGATTTTGAAATAGAAGCACCATGTCGCTCTCACAAATAAGGCAACGTGAAATTCCGTTGAAGTTTTAAACAAAATGTCTGGGCAATAGCCTCGTGTAGCCTGTAGATAAAATAGTTTGTCTGTATTTCTGTTTCAGAACACCAACAGCGACCACTCCCACCAAAGCCAGATGAGTTTTACCTCCCCTTACGTGCCCGACAAAGTCAAGTTGCAAACGAATACGACTATCTGCACCCAGTGGAACCGGCCGACGACTATCTGCACCTAGTCAACCCGACCGACGATTACACGCACCTGGTCAAACCGAGTCAAGATGCAAACGAATACCAGCATTTGCACCCAGTCAAACCTGCTGATGACTATCTGCAACCGGCCAAACCGAACGACGACTATCTGCACCCAATGAAACCGGCCGATGACTATCTGCACCCAGTCAAACCGGCCGACGACTATCTGCACCCAGTCAAACCGGCCGACGACTATCTGCACCCAGTCAAACCGGCTGACGACTATCTGCACCCAGTCAAACCGAACGACGATTAGCTACACCCAGTCAAACCGGCCGACGACTATCTGCACCCAGTAAAACCAGCCGACGACTATCTGCACCCTGTCAAACCGGCCGACGACTATCTGCACCCAATCAAACCGGCCAACGATTAGCTGCACCTAGGCTAACCCTGACTGAAGCATTTTCAGGGGTAACTGTGATGCTTTAGGCTAACAGGGAATACAGACACATACTCTTATCTCAAACACGGATGATTCGAAGCAAAAACTTTTTCCTGGCCAAACTTGCTTTTTGTATGACTGAATGTTCCACTGATAAGTCGAACGGGTTACTCGAAAACGTATAAGCCAAAGTTCAGTTATCTCAGACAAAATTTTCCATTTTGGCTTCGGACAAGTCGAAGCAGTCAGCTGGTGCGTCTGGTACTCACATGATGGATAAGCAATTGTGTTAGGGCTAGGGCTCGGGTTTGTAATGCCAGGGTTAAGGTTAGGGTTAGTAATGCCAGTCGTCAAACAGCGCCTACTGACACAAAATCTTCAAATAGTAATAAATAGTCTTAACATTTTCCAATACAAGCCATGTTCTGTCATGTTTCTCTTCTCTTTTTTTTACCGGAAGTGAAGCTGGAGATTCATCATGGATTTTGACGATCACTGGAAATACCCACACAAGTGTACTCGTGTTCTTGTACACAAAACTACAAGTCTTGACGAGCGATGTGCTCATTTGTGAGCGTCTATCATAAGTTTATGTGTAATTTTGTATATATGCCCACTCCGTATGCGATAGAAATGCATTCTGTTTTTCCTGAATGATTTCAGAATTTCTACACTCTTGTGACAACCCCAGCAGCATAAAACGAGGGTCCTCTTCCAGTAGGTGCTATGGATACATGTAGAAAGAAGAGAGATGGTACGTTCTGGCAGGGAACCCTCGAAAAGTAAAATATGCTGACTCGACCACATGTCTGTCAATGTAGAAATGACCAAAACTGCGTATGCGACATAAGGCTTGTTTCTTAGGCTTGTTGTCAAATTTGCTGTAATGCGTTTAGTGATGAGTTTTACTGCAACACACACACACACACACACACACACACACACACACACACACACACACACACACACACACACACGGAGTTTTCTGCTGTTTAATTAATGCAAAAAGAAGCATAAAATAGAAACACATGTACATCAGTTATACTGATTAACTGTCTTCCCCTTGGTGCATAAGCTTATGGTGCACCTGCACACAAACGCAAAGACACAGCACTGAAACAAAGCAAGAAAAGCATAGCGAACAGCAATGAACCAAACGACAAATCATTCTACCTAAATGCCCTTGATTTTCCCCTAAAATGTATTGTATGCATGAACCAAGCTGTTCCTCAGTCATAAAGAAAAAGTCCCCCCCCCCCAAAAAAAAAAAAAAAAAAAAACTCCCCAGTAAGTATTTGAGCTGATTCCTCGCATCAAGGTCCATCCACATAAACATAAATAAAACTTGGCGTGCTGGTAGACAATGATACAATACCATATGTGACCCTCCACCGCGAAATGAGTCTTTTTGTGCTATTTGGTCATGTTACAAGATGACTCATTTCGTGGCGGAGGGTCACATATTAAATGACCTTAAATGACCCAAGGTCAGGGTCGCTAAAGCTGTCTGGAGATTTTACATTGGCATTTTTACATAATCTACAAACACCAGCCGCTTTAAACTTCGCAGTATGATAGACATTGATAAGAACTTTACAGACATAACTGTGTTCAATGACCTTGCGTCAAGGTCAAGGCCATGCAAGCTATTTGGGGGACACCATAACATTGGAATTTTCTCAGAAACAACAAACGGCAGAGGCACCAAACCTGACATGATATCAGACAGCAATGAGACAAATGCAGACTTACCCTTTTGAATGACTCAAAGTCAAGGTCACCAAAGCTGTCTGTTGTGAATTTTAACATAACCATCGCAGAAACTACAAATACAAGAGGCGTCAATCTTGACATAATGATAAACATCGATAAGATATTTACTCACAGATCTCATTTCACGCTTGGCGCTTGTACATCTCAGAGGAAAGTCAAAGAGAAATCGGGAACACGACGAGCTGATTAAAACTTTTCCCTCCTGAAACTTGCTATGTACAAAATGCTAAAATTCAATAAAACGTGAAAAAAACGAGAGAAAAGGCGTGTGTGTGTGTGTGTGTGTGTGTGTGTGTGTGTGTGTGTGTGTGTGTGTGTGTCCTGTTGCTCATTGTGACGAAATGTGAAATGTAATTTTTCACAAGGTGTTCTTCGGGTTTACTTTGTACACTTTCTACAGGTTAGTTGAGCGTTAATTAGCCTTTATTCCCCATTAAGCTGCTGGATACTGACGAGCATTTTGATCCAAGACCCTTCGCTAAAGCTCGATATCCAACAGCTTAAAGGGTAAGGCAAGTCAAGTGCAATGTTGGGTTTAGGGGATAGATAGTGATGTCCTAGACGGCTGCAGCCCAAAAGATTTGAACATGAATACACCATTCAGCATTTATCACACCAAACGGCAGCCGAAATGCGATGTCATGGAGGCTGCAATGTTGATCCTAGCAGTGACGTCACTGCACCACACAGCAGCAGACGACACTAAGCTGGCACACTCTCTGTGCGTGCAGGTGTGCCTGCTACACGTTTTAGGCGTGCTATTTCTGGCTCGTATACACACTTTGCTTATTTCATGAAAGCTAGAATGGATTTGGGGATAGTTCTTTATAATTTCGAGCCAGAATATTCTGAGGAAGAGCTCAGTAAGGGGTCGGGCAGAAAACAGTGGGGACGATGGGGAAGAGCCGATTGATGCGTGTTTGACAAGAGAAGCAGCAACATCGTTCGCAAAAGCGCCAATGAAACATATCGGGGTAAAATGATCTCCACAAACGAGGTCAGTCTCGATTGTTCCAGGCGTATTTCTGCACTCGGCGGGACAAGCGATCGTTCTTCAAGGTCTCCAACCATTTCGCACATAACCTCCGTTTTTCCTTTGATTTGTTTAGATTCGGAAATTTATAAAAGCTTTTGTGGCTTCCATCTGCATTCTTACACATGCCCTGTTTGCTGAAACAACCAAACGCCTTGCACTGTGGCATCTCGAACACAAAATAATACTCTGGAACAACCCGCTCAAAGCTGGCACTGCCGACAGTGGTGGTGGAGTGACGTCACCGTCAGCACCTTTCCCGTCTCATTCGCGAAAGAGTGCGGCAACATGGCGCAGCCCAGGAACCGAAAGCAGAGGGTGTTTTCGGCGCATTTTTGAGTAAATGGTACTTTGTTCACGAAAACGTTTGCTGTCTAACAGATTAGGACCTCAATATCTGTCATTTAAACCCAATAGTGGTCTTGACTTGCCTTGCCCTTTAAAGGTATGCAATCTCAACAAAAAGACGCAAACAATGTCTTTAAAAACAAACAAACAAACAACAACAACAACAAACCTATCCGACTGTGCATTTTGCACAGTCAACTCTGTCACAGTTAAGGAGTTCAGCGTCTCTAAAATCCCCACAAAAGGCACGGGCAGCCTGATTTAACAGTTTGCGTTTTGACACTGAGCGAGAACGATCGCAGTGACTAGTCTTCTCGTGCAGCACACAACACCCGCTAGACGCTGTAGCGGTGTGTCTCGCTCACTGACCAAAAGTCACCGCAAACGCTCTGGTTTTATAAGGGTCTGCGAAGCGCCGACAACTCTGCAACTATGATAGAGTTGTCTGCATTATGCACAGGCGCATCTTTACCCACTCTAAAGGTACCACAGGAAAAATCCTTCACTAACTACAAGAGGACCCGAGAAGCAGCTGTTGACGGAGTTGTCCACATTCAGTGAATTCATTAAACAATACGGAAAAGCAAAATCCCAGAATGAGGATTAATAAAACATACAAGTTCAAAATACTAGGTGAGAAGCAGTATTACGAATTCCACTACTGTTTTGGAAGCTGATCCCGCCTTACGCTGTACCTTGAGATACTGAAAGCAACGCAAAAGCCGAGCAGTTAAGTCAAATGAAACCCTTAGATACAAGGAAAAAGCGGTAACTACGCAGAAAACAGTTCAAGAGTAGATTGCCGACACAAGCGTCACGGAAGCCCGGTCGGGACAGAGTGGATACCAAAGGCAAACTAGTTACACTATCATGCGGTACAGAAGCGCAGGTACGCATGTAAGTGAGCTTCTATTAGCAAGGGTAAACGAAAAATGGGTCAGAAGAAGCGTATAGCGCCAAGGGAAGGTAGAAGGGGAGGTGGCGGGATCAAGTTTGTAAAAACAGAAAATCCGCTGCTGCAGAGCGAACTGAAGTCTTGTCTTCTAAGAGCGACGCTGGCGCAATGAACTGGACACACCAGACAATGGGACGAAACGCCCAGCGTGCGAAATTAGGTCATGTTTATGCATGAACGTGGCCTAGGCGCTGGCCGCCTACAGTTTACAGGCTACGCGACGGTATTAGCTTCCGGGGCATGTTGATGCAGCAGCAAGCTTATCCTAAAAGTGGTTTCAGCAGGTTTCATGGTCTGCATGAGAAATCAGCTGGCACACAGGCTGTTCTCCTTAGGCAACTAGGAAAAACCTGCCAGTAGATTGGCTGCATACTTGGTGTGAGTGTGGCAATTGTTTTGGTGATTCCAAAGGGGGTAGGTTCAAAATACCTATTGCATGCTGTAAACATGGCCTGAGAGACTGTACTGGCTGATTTTGAAGATCCCAGATGATTTTGATTATGTTCAGGAACTGAAGCAGTTAGCCCGCAGCTGTGAAATCTGACTAGTTTTGAGGGGTGGTATAGGAAAAAAAGCACCAAAAAATAATCAACTGCCCAAAAGTTATCTTGTTAGGTTCATTAAACACAGGACATGTGTAGCTACTTGCTGTGAAATAAGTGAGTTGATAATTTGAAAAGAACTTGTGTTTTAGTGGTCTCAATAGTTGTGCAATCATGAAAAAAGTGTGCCTCTGCTGCTTGAATTTTCATATATGGGTTGGATCAGTAAAAGTGCTGCTGTAAGAGAACCAAGAAGTTTTTAGAGCTAATCTTTGGCAGTGTATCTTGAAAATGGATGAGGTGTGCAGTGGCAAATTATCTTTCTAGAAAAATGAGTTTAAGGGGTGTTTACAGGCTACGCGACGGTATTAGCTTCCGGGGCATGTAGTAACAAAACTCGGCTAAATATAGTATAAAATCTTTGCCCCTTTTAAAATTTGTGTGCATAGTAAACAATGGCAATCTGGTGCTTTTTGTTGGCTTTGTAAACAAGTTTCATGCCAGGTAATAGTAAAATTAGGGAAAAATGAGGCTGGCTTGTGGACTATTTGTATTCATGCGCGGCTGGCACAGGAGCCAGCAGACGACCGTGGAATGAGGGGGTATGTGGTCGCTGCCAACATTGCCAAAAAACGGAATATTGGAATTTTGTTTAAATTTCCTCTACGCATGAGTCTATGGCTGCCTGATTTTTGTGAATTTTTTGGTGAATTTTAAAGCATTTCTAGGGTGTCATCTGCAGCGTTATGTGTAAGAGGAATATATAGCGTTTTCCTCCAGATTTGCATCTGTATCGCGTAGCCAAAGGAAAGCCATGCCAGCCATGAATAGCCTCGCGCTTTTGAACGGCGCGCAACTTGTTTTCCGAAATGCCAAATATACGTGCCTGTCGAGAAAGCACATGATTGTGTGGGGGTGATTTTGTTTTCGCTTGATTAACATATTATGGAACATGTTTTGGGTTGTCTGTTGTTTGATTCTGGTCGTTGGGTTACACGGGGTCCAGGTCATTCTCGTCATTCGGCTTCATGCGTGCAGATCGTGCGTCGTCGGTCGGTTTCATTGGGTACACATCATCGTTGTTCGGTGTAACTGGGTCGTTCAGTTTCGCTGGGTCCAGATCAACGTCGTACGGTGCGACAGGCCGCGGATTATCGTCGTCCAGTTTGGTTGGGCGCAGATCATCGTCGTGCGGTGTGACTGAGTGCAGAAGGTCGTCGGCCGACTTCTTTGGGTGCAGATAATCGTCGTGCGGTGTGGCTGGGTGCAGAAGGTCGTCGGCCGGTTTCGTTGGGTGCAGATAATCGTCGCTCGGTGTGGCTGGGTGCAGAAGGTCGTCGGCCGGTTTCGTTGGGTGCAGATAATCGTCGCTCGGTGTGGCTGGGTGCAGAAGGTCGTCGGCCGGTTTCGTTGGGTGCAGATAATCGTCGCTCGGTGTGGCTGGGTGCAGAAGGTCGTCGGCCGGTTTCGTTGGGTGCAGATAATCGTCGCTCTGTGTGGCTGGGTGCAGAAGGTCGTCGGCCG
Organism: Batillaria attramentaria; assembly: GCA_018292915.2. Taxonomy (NCBI): domain Eukaryota; kingdom Metazoa; phylum Mollusca; class Gastropoda; family Batillariidae; genus Batillaria; species Batillaria attramentaria. The sequence continues at coordinate 816,179 of JACVVK020000228.1, forward strand.
GTTTCGTTGGGTCCAGATAATCGTCGGCCGGTATCGTTAGGTCCAGATAATCGTCGCTCGGTGTGGCTGGGTGCAGATTGTCGTCGGCCGGTTTCGTCGGGTCCAGATCATCGTCGCTCGGTGTGACCGGGTGCAGACACTGGTAATCGTCTTCAGGCTGACACTGCTGGTCACGTAACGGGAGGTACACTTCGTCTGGTCTTCGTGGGAGTGGTCGTTGTTCTAGAACAGAAATGCGGACGTAACATTTTCGCTGTAGTTCTACACAAGGTTCCGGCCCAAACATATACCTTTTTTTATCGTAAAGCAAACCGCATGTTCCTTAATCTGTCAATCGTAACGAAAAGATGCTCGCATTTCAAGACATCGGGTGATAGTCACGTGACTAAAGTCGCGCAGAGAGAGAGTTAGTTAGTTAGTTAGGGCTTAACGCCGCGCAAGCAACAAGGGCTAATTCGCGGCTAGCGCAGAGAGAGAGAGAGAGAGAGAGGGGGGGGGGGTAAATCATAAATACTGCCCCTGCTGCTGCATCACACATGCAATTATTTTCCTCTGATGAACCCCGTGCAGTTGTCTGGATAACACGAGCTTTTGTAATGCGCGCACAGTATTGCTCGCGCCATGGTAGTCCTCTAACTATATATGGACGTAACATAGTGACCATTTCATGTCAGATTTCACTGACCACTACCACTATTGTAGCAGTATCAGGACAAACCTGATGGGTTCCTTTCAACGGATAGTATCGTTGCACTGGCACCAGAATTTGGTTCATGCCATCGAGGTTCTGGTTCTGTCTCAGCAGTAGGGTCCGGGATGTGATAATGGCTCTCTTCCGCTTCCGGTGTTGTCCTGGGTCGCTCATACTTTCTCCTTCCGACTGAGCACAGTAAATAAAAGACGAATTGTACTTTTAAGGATGGCGACGACAATGGCGATAACGATGATATTGATACCCAAAAAAAAAAAAAAAAAATTCCATTGAATGTGATATGCCATGCAAAGCGTACCCTACCACGGTCAGTACCACTATTACTATCACTTCAAAATATCTACCTTCCATTCTTCTTCCCCGGGTATCTCCCTGGGAGAAGTGCGTGCCCATTTGCAGAACGGCACCCGTTTTCTTTCTCTTGGCAAACACATGCGTATCACTTGACACCCCTCTTCGTGGTAATGGAAATGGTAATGGTAATTCACATGCACACTTGAGATATTGAATGGAAATGGAAATGGTAATTCACATGCACACTTGAGATATTGAATGGTAATGGTAATGGTAATTCACATGCACACTTGAGATATTGAATGGTAATGGAAATGGTAATTCACATGCACACTTGAGATATTGAATGGTAATGGTAAGTCGCATGCACACTTGAGATATTAAATGGAAATGGTAATGGTAATTCACATGCACACTTGAGATATTGAATGGTAATGGAAATGGTAATTCACATGCACACTTGAGATATTGAATGGAAATGGAAATGGTAATTCACATGCACACTTGAGATATTGAATGGAAATGGAAATGGTAATTCACATGCACACTTGAGATATTGATGTCTGGCATTCGTGAGACAGGGAAAAGAGTTCCAGAAAATCTACTGCATGTTCGCATCTTTGCCCGCTCTAAAGCCATGCCAGCCGTAAATAACCTTGCGCTTGTGAACGGTGCGCAACTTGTTATATGCTGCAGTAAAAGCTGAAACTTTACAACGACCGCAACAAGAACTACAACAACAACAACAAAAGCAATAGCAGCAGCACAAGCAGATAAGCTGGAAATGTACCTGACTCACATCTCCTCCAAATGAGAAAGATAACCACAAGGATAACAGCGACAATGACGATAACGCCGCCGATAGCCCCACCGATGACTGCACCCTCTTTGCGTGAAGGTGTATTACGAGCAGTCGATTCCGGCCCTGCAAATTAATGTGGAAGACTAATGATAACCTCTCTTCACAAGTGTTGGGAGGCTTACGTTTGGTGAGTGCACATTTACGATCGCCAACAGGTTCTTCCTCCGCGGTAGTTCGTTTCTCTACTTCGCAAGTCTGGGAAAAAGCGTTTTTCCACACACACAAAAAATGGGAGCGTGGATGGTGAAAAAGAATGGCCATTGAAAGACGTCTAAACAACGAAAAGGAGAATATTTGATTTCGGTAAACATATATTACCTGTACGATTAACCCTTAGCACTCTGCTGGCACTGAGCGTGTACCAGCCAACCCGTTTCCATTCCGCTGTACATATGCATCTCATTTCGTCATCCTCAGTTTTCAGGGGGTCAATGACAAGGATACTCTCAACATGGGAATCTCCCCGAATGTCTTGCTGTTTGTCCAGGTGACCAGGACAGAAGAAAATGACTGACGTCACGAGAGGTTTGCCGCCACGAACTACACACGTCATCGTGAGACTGTCACCCGCCTGCAGGGAGTCGCCCGACGTGTAGCCATAGATCGCCGGTGGCGCAGTGGGTGGGTCTGTAAAGCGCACAAATAGACAGGTGCTTCAAGTTGGATGTAACAACAGTTTACTGAATTCGAACGCAAGCCAAAACATTTACCAACTAAATCAGATTGACCCCTTCTCGCGCAAGACGTCAGGATGACCCTAAGACTTAACAGAGGTAAATAGTAAATTCGGGGAATAAACAACAACAACTACAACTACAACAACAACAACAACAACAACTAAAAGGATGGGTGTGGGTGTTTGGGGGTTTAACGTCCTTTTCCACCATGATATCAGAGACGGGGCAACGATGAAAAGGCCAGCACAAATATTTGGCCCCAGCCGGGATACGAACTCACGACCCGAGCATTAGAAGTCCAACGCTCTACCCATACCACCCCGGTTCCCACAACAACTAAAAAGAGCAAAACGGATGACAACAAATCCTAGACCCACAACAGAGCTATCAGTAGACAGATGTTTTTTAACCACTGAATGACTGTCACATATTAATCATGCTCACAGTTCAACTGCACGACGAAAGAACCGACCGCTGATTGGCCAGCAGTGTCTTGGAAAGAGCACGTGACCACCTTCCCGTCATCCATTGGAACACTTGGTGTCCAGGAACATGTCTGATGGGTTTCCTCCTCACACGTGACGCTCCACATGCCAGCGGCAGCATCTTTCATTCCACTGGGGTCACAGGTCAAGGTCATGGTCCTTGACCCGTCAGTGTCAAACGGCTTCGGTCCGGTGACGAGGACTTGCCGAGAGGACGAAGTGGGAGTTGATACAGCTCCTGTGGGCTGCAAGGACGTCCCTAAAACACATGGAAATCATTTCAGGAACTGAAAGAAACAGGGGCTGAGAGCTGGGATCGGCTATGGAGCCTTCAAAAACCATTATCTGGCAGTTCTATATGTGCCTTGCGCAACGCCGAATTTGCAGTTCATCGTTCATAGCACAAGCGTTTACTGCACGTGATCACGTTTCTGAGTCATTAGAGCAAAACATCAATTCATTCTACTGCAAAAAAAAAATGATTTTTAAAAAGGGGGAAAATAAAGTCAACCAGTTGTTCAATAGACCGCGCCTGTCCAGAATGCCCAGTTGACAAAACAGTTGTTGATTGTTGGGTTTTGTTTTTTTTTCCTCTGGATTTTATCACCATACGTAATGTGAAAGGACGTTAAACTCCCCAACACCCACCCACCCTCTCTGGACTTCAAAAGCTTGAACACCGACCTTCTACGCAGTCTGTCGGATCGTCAGGACACATGCACTTCGACGAATTGCCAGTAGATGGGATGCACAAGTAACTGCAGCCTCCATTGTTGCTGCCGCATCCGTTGGGTCCTGTCACAAACAGAAGAAAAACTCGAATGAAAAGATCCAGTTCATAAAAGCAGTGGGTGCGAGGAACGTGTATTACAGAAACTGAATCAGTGAAACTTTGTTTCACAACGCGAGACTTTGCGGGGAGAAGGGCGGATAGGTGTAATAAAGTAGGAAAAACAAACAGAAATAGTCCCTTAAATACCCATAGTAGTAGTAGTAGTAGTAGTAGTAGTAGTAGTAGTAGTAGTTGCAGCAGCAGTATAAAGACCTAAATCTAACCACTGCTCCTCTCAACTCGTTTCGTATTAATGCTTCTGCAGTAAATAAACTGCTTCTAAGTTTCTGAAATGTCTTCTATCTTCGTGTGCACAGGGACATCACTGCAGCCTACAGAAGCTGCTGCAACTGAATCCCCCACTTCGTTTTCTCGACGCTGACGACACTGACAAGGACCAATTCAAACATTCCCGTTTCGCCATGTATAACGGCAGACATATGTACTGCGCTAAGCAATACGTGTCATGGTCGGTCCTACAGTGTGCCGTTTGCCTGTCAGCCAAAGTGCTTTGCTATAGTGTGTGTGTGTGTGTGTGTGTGTGTGTGTGTGTGTGTGTGTGTGTGTGTGTGTGTGTGTGTGTGTGTGTGTGTGTGTGTGTGTGTGTGTGTGTGTGTGTGTGTGTGTGTGTGTTCTGAACTTTGGAGTGTGCAAAATACAGTAATTTGAACGATGACTCTTGGCCTACTGGGAGAGGGGCAGTCAGATATGTTTCCACTTGTGGATAAACGAAAAACAAATTAAGCAATTGTTGGTAAGTGAAAGTTGTGGGGGTAGGATGGATGTTAATCTCTTTGTTTTAAGTTTAGGGGATGCTGACAAACTGAATCCCTAAAATTCTAGGTCACCAAATAGTTGGTGAAATCGTAATAAATAAATTTCACACACAATAAAGAAAACGTGTACCTCTTGGCCAAATATCATCAGCATACATGTGTATGTCATTTATACGGCCTGAAAATGACGCGACAATTCCAATCTTCATACCGTCCGTACTCATTCTGTGTATGTAGCTCACGCTGGTTTGGACACTGAAATAGAACACACACACACACACACACACACACACACACACACACACACACACACACACACACACACACACACACATATGCATACTGCTCATAACTGAATGTTGTTGTTGTCGAGAATTTCCAAGCAATGGGACAAGGTTCAAGCGACTGGACAAGTTGCAAGTCCACAGAATACAACAACAACAACAACTACTACTACTACTACTACTACTACTACTACTACTACTACTACTACTACTACTACTACTACTACTACTATAATGATAATCATCCATTAGCGGCTTTTCCCTTTGATCTCTCCTTTGCTGTCTGCTGCGATTTCACTAGAACCATCGATGCGCGCGCACCCCAGTCTTCCTGTATCAACACGGTCGGCAAAAGCCGTAACATTTTACTCTGTGTCGGTGTTTCCAACTTCATCAACTCGTTGTTCAAGTTAAATATGACTGTATCCGATACATAGCAAGCACTGCTTCCTCAAATCATGGACAGTTTCAACGAACACTTTCGAAAACCGTTCTGAAAAAGTTCATTCGAAGCGGCTGGCCTCTTGCAAGACTGATTCGCTGACTTGGCATGCTGGAAGCAAGTACCGCTGTTGAACTTCAAAACGACAGTAGACCTTACCTGAAAAGCACTGCGCACTGAAATCAAAGACAGTTTCAACGCTACCCAACCAAAAAGCTGTGACATAAAGCTGAATCGAATCTAGTCACTGCAGTTGTCTGCTATCCGCTGTCGAGGCAAGCGTATTCCATGTCAGTCTCGATCTCTGATTCAAACGAAGCTCCTTGAATCGTTTGAATCATACGGTCATTTATAAAATGTAGCTTTTGGTGGAAGGAAACTTTAAATCGTTCTACATGTACTCAAAATTTAGAAGCAACACTCAGGAATCTTCATATTCTGCAAAGAATCGAGGTAGGAAGATGCAGGACTCGAAGTAAAAAACCGACGGCTAGATCATGCTGTCTTGAATGTGAACAGAGCTGTGCAGGTTTCGCATTGACTTTGCAAATTACTTTTTCCTTCAAAGTGTCACCAGGTTTGTTTGTGTCTTCAGTCGAACGTTAGAACATGTGTTTTTATTTGGATTTGAGTTTATGAGTGAACCGACATCGGATTGCTAACATGAAAAGGCGCACTTTGTTCTGTCGTGTCCTGATCTGCTGACCACTCCGATCCGTGGCGTCTGCCATGTGCTTGGCTTCCAACTTTTACTAGTTTTAGCTTTTGCTGGGTAAGCGCTTAAAATGCACCACAAATGGGAGTTAAAAGGATGACAAAGCCATTACATCACATAACTTGGTTGAATACCGACTCGTATTTTGCTTCGCTAAAGCTCAGGGACGGATCTGCGTCATGGAGCAAATACTCGTCGGTATTCAACCAAGTCATATCGTGTAACAGCTGATCATTATTATTATTTTTATCATTATTTATTATTATTCACAAATAGGTACCAACCCTTCTTCAGTCCAGTCCGTAGCGTACAGTTTGTCTTTGTAGAATGCCAGCCCGAAGAAATGGGTATCCTGAACAGTGTACAGTTTTCTTCGGTTGTTTCCGTCGAGGTCAGAATACTCGACAAGATCTTTGCCGGCGTCTGCCCAGTACAGGCGTTGGTCTGACAAAATAATGATAGCAAAGAAATCCTGTTGAAGTATCATGTTCAATAGTTTGCATGTGAAGACGGCCGTAGTTGGAAGTGCAAGTAAACTGCGTGCAGCTGAAGCACTAGTATATGAGGGAACCTGTGGATGGGGTAGCAGTGTTGTATGATGTAAGGGTAAGTTTTAAACCGGCTGCGGTAAAGTTTTAGCGGGGTTTACCGTTTGTTGAAGACCACTTATTGCTGCCGTCAACTAAGTTCACGGGGATAAACCACGTGCCTCTTGAAACTATTGAAAGTTCTTCTTCGAAACCTCAAAACAGTTCGCGAGCGCGCGTTTAGCTTTGCTGCCCCGTCTCAAACGGTATCAGTGGCACGAAGCGGCGGGCCTTTCTGTGTGTTGCATATGAACACTTAATACAAATGTTTAACGGAATAAGCATGCAAGAGGACAAAGACATGATGCACTTCACTGTTCACCAAAACAGGGTGCAGGCCGAAGTGACTACTGTGATTTAACGGATGAGTATTTCAGGCATGAGTGACAAAACTTGGTCCTTAATGTGTTGGTAAAATTCTGTCAAAACTTGGATTGATTATGTGATGGTGTGCTGAAGTCCAGTGTTTCATGACTGACAAAGCGTGTAGTAAATTCTGACGATGTGCTTGACTGAAAAGTGTGGCCATTTGCCTCGGGAGTGTTGTGAATGAATTATCTATGCCTGGTTGACAAGGGTAACTACAGCAAGTGTCAAGTGGGCAAGTCTAAGAGGTTTAAAGATCTAGGCTCCCAACAAAAAGCTTTCCGAAGTGTGAAAAAATTTTACAGAGTCGACCGTGCAAGCACAGTCAACTCTGTCACAGTTGCAGAGTTCACCCAGTGTCCAGAAACAGCGACAAAACCGTACCGAAAAACTGCCCCCACTTCCTGTCGGGCTCCGTCCACGCTACTGTGCACATCCCCGTGCAGCCCGGCTCATTATGTGACCATGCCGCGGATACGTCAGTTTAGACGACTGAGCGATGTTGACCGTTTACATGGCGCAATCTATGCTACTACAATCTTGTTTCTTGCGTAAACACTTCAGCTCGCATACGAGCGACACTGACAAAATTTAAAAAAAAAAGTGACACGACTTGTATGGGGATCACTGCGGACAGTACTGACTCGGTCACGGCTGCTGTGAAGACCACTGCACGGACGGATAACCATTGAACTGAACTGAACTGAACTGAACTGAACTGAACTGCATCGACTTGAATTGGATCGAATTGCATGGACTTGGATTGAATTAAATCAAATGGATTATACTTGCCATTAAGTTGACAGTGCATTTGGTGTGTCCATGTATACTAACTGTCGATGATAAGGGCTAAAACACTGAGCTGTGCAGGCATACTTACTATCGAAGTCAATGGCCAGAGCATTAGGTAAGCTCAGGAAATGCTCGTGCAACACTCTTCGGTCACTGCCGTCATAGTTGGCGCGCTCAATCTTCTTCGGTGTTCCCCAGTCAGTCCAGAACAGGATTCTAAAGAGAGCGATACAATACACTACAATATAATAGGATGTGATGCCACGTCATGTGATACATGATTCAATCAATCGGCAACGAATATCATACGTATAAATACAAATGGATAATAGGCAGTCATTGAAATTAGCAGAATAAGCATACATCTACACGTCCGCATATACGCAAACATCACGCACACGTCACAAAGCACACACCCGCTCCCTGCACGCACACATAAACATACATTCAGCAGACACCGTATTCCTTGGCCCAGTCTGCACGGTAACGTTTGTATAAAGATTTTGGCGTAGGTAGACGATCTCTGATTAGAACTTCAACTACGATGGTGCAAAAGGTGAGTCGAGTCGCTTCGGAAAAAAATGAATCCAAACCTCAAATATGCAAACCACACACACACACACACACACACACACACACACACACACACACACACACACACACACACGTGCGCACGACGATGACGACGACGACACCAACAACAACACGAAAACCAACCCAGTCCTACCCAACCCAATGACGTGCACTTTATTTTCACCAGTATTCTTTTCTTTTTTTGTATGTATGTATCTTAGAAAATAACTTACCCATTAATAGTGTACAGGACGATGGTGTGGGGATGCGTGATGTCAGTGTTGATGATCGTTCTGTGTGTGGAACCTGACATGGACATCATGGCGATAAGGTTGTACTTGCAGTCAGAGTAAAACACCAGTCTGGACAGCGGGTCGATCGCTATCCCATCAGGATTCGCCGCTGGAAGAGATATTATCACACATCGAGTTATTAGTCCGTGGAATCTGTAAGAAAAAAAAAAAACCTAACCTCTCAAGAATTGGAAGAGGTCTGTTTTGTTCATAGTTTCTTTCTATAGAGAAAGCCATTATTACGAGGAGTGTACCGGAAGTAGTGTCACCTGTTTTCATTTCATTTTCGTTCTCCTACAGCGATTGGCGGAGAGCCATGGGGTAGCCCTTGATGTTTTCATCTGGTCCTCAGTTGTGCATCCTCCTCCTTCCAGGGGAAAGGTCGTTGATATTTTGGTAAACAAAAGGTGATACCCACGTAAACAGTGCCCGAGTCCCTATCTAAAGCCTGCCGGGCTTAAAATATTTCACTGCCCTTGACATTGCAGTAAACCAGCCAATCAGGTGCGGTCCGGTGAGCGCTTGGCTCTCGTCTACTGTTTCCTTGCTGCGAAGCCGTGAAATCGTTGCGGATATAGCTCAACCGAAGATTACGTGCAAACGGTACGTAACTGATTTGAAATCATTTTATAACTATCACTATATATCAACATGCGCCTACGCAGACCGATTTTTGTTTGCCGATTTGTGGACACAGACCTTGCAAATCCAACAAAAGATTCGCCAAACGGGAAGTCGTCTGCTACTGTGATCATTTCTGCAGCGGCAGGTAGATGTGTCAGCATAGCGATACTGGTTAGAACTCTGGGGCAAGCAAATGATAAGAGAACGCATAGAAATGGCGCAGGCGTTTCGCAGATGAACACGACAAGCTGCCCAGACAACGAAACAGACAACTGTTTCACGTACATATCTATACCAAAGAAGCCAAGGGAAAATTCAAGCGGGAAGCGGCCATTCCCCGATTTCACATAGAGCGAGCGACGTTTGCACCAGACATTTTTGTAGCTGTGCATCAAAGCTGAAGCTTGGCCGGTTTTACAACTCAGCTTTACGCAAAAACTCGGCTTTAAGAACTAAGGTTTGATCATTAAGGTAGGTTTAATAAACGGAGATGACACCTTTAGCGCAGTTTCGTACGCGCCAAACGCACAAATAATGCGGCGTACATGTACTGTTCAACAACGGGCTTCGGCCTCAGGTCTGTTTCGTGCAAATGGCGCCTCATAAAATTACTTCTGTAAACAAAGCTTGCAGGGAGAAGCTATTAACTGTGTCCGAAATACTGGTTTTAAACTTCAGTTTTCAGAGATGGAAAGTCGTGCGCCACCGCGGACCCAAGATTAGAACGAAATATGGTAAGATAGTGTGTTAAAATATTATTAAATACTGTTTCACAGAGCATCATTTCTTATTAATACCCTGTTTCTTTGTTCTTGTGTGTGTGTGTGTGTGTGGGGGGGGGGGGGTTAAAAAAAAAAAACCCTACCTACCTACGGTACCCTATTTATGTTGTTTCCATAGTAATGGAAACAACATCATAGGACGGGCTAACTTTTCCACGTTCATGGGCAAGCATCCGTGGTACAAACGCACGTCACTGCCGATCTCCCGCAGAGACGATTTTGCAAGTGTAACTCTGACAATGACCACGAAAACGTGCGTCATCGATGCTGACATGTACGGTCCGCCGAACGCGCTTCTCCTCCTCAGTGAGTGCCGTCTGTGCGTATGTGTGTGCGTGCAGACACAAAACCATTCTACAAGCAAAATCTGAAAGCCCACCTCTTCCCTGCCGTAAACCAATAGCTGTTGTCATATCATCATCTTTCTTGTCGCCCCCCCCCCCCGCGCGCGCGCGCGCGCGCGCGCGTGTGTGTGTGTGTGTGTGTGTGTGTGTGTGTGTGTGTGTGTGTGTGTGTGTAGAAGCCGGGGGCATGGTTATGATGCTACACATTATGATTATTAAGAACGTTCTGAAGGAGGAAACCAGTCTCCCTCCTTCTTCCATCATACAAGGGGAGCCGGGGTGGCCGAATGGTAGAGCGTTGGACTTCTAATGCTCGGGTCGTGAGTTCGATCCCGGCTGGGGCCAAATATTTGTGCTGGCTTTTTCATCGTTGCCCCGTCTGTGATATCACCCTACGTGGTGGAAAAGGACGTTAAACCCCCCAAACACCCACCCCACCCACCCCCTTTCTTCCATGACAAGTCGAGTTTACTGCCTCTCTCTGGGAGCATAGGAAAACGAAAACAAAACAAGGAACTAAATCATCCGCATCGCATAGCGCGCTTGTAGCAAAACAAACCTACTTCGATTGAACCGGTGGACAGTTGTGACGCTGCTGCCGTTGAGGTGGGCACTGAGGATTCGCCGAATGCCGAAGTCTGTCCAGTAAAGACGATCTTCCACAGGGTCATAATCCACAACTATAGGGTTGTAGACACTGGGTATCGGGATGACGATGCTACTCAATGTTTCCACGTCCATGCGGTAGATTTTGCCCTCTGAACTTGCGATTAGGAAGAACTCGTTCGGTTCAACGGCTTACGAAAGTAGAGGAAAAAACAGACGGACACTGTACAGTTGTATTCTGCATACTATCAGTTTATTTCAATTATTTCAGTTCGATTTAGTTCGATTCAATTAATTCAATTCAGTATTTTATGTCCTATACGGGCAGTTTGTCTTGATGCATACAAGAAAACATAACTTTAAAACCACATATATACAAATTAATTACAATTTCTTACTTAGAAATATTTCAACAAGCCATTAAGGCATTATTTAGAAATTAAAAATTCATGTGTTCAATATTCGAGTTTGCTGATTCCTGATTCAAGCTTTAAGGAAACTGACCGGAAGTGTAGGTAGCATTAAAGCCAGTTCCTATTCCGTCCTCGTCTGACCGGAAGCGGACCCACATAGAGTTCTGGAAACTTCTTGTCGGTGAAGGAAGCCTGTTGTTGCAGACACGCAAAATGGACGGTGAACTTGCTGAGTTTCCATCACGAACCTGTTCGAGTATACAAATCATGCAGTTTGCATCATGGACGCGGCTCTGCCTGATGGCACCATGGATTCCTCACACCTAAGGCAAATACGCCTGACTGCTACTTTACGGTAAAATTAATCATCCTGAAGAAACTAAAATCACCAAAAAATCATCATGAAAAAAAGTGAAATCGTGAACTTTCCCGATTCGTAAATTCGTAAGTTGGCCATGGGCTACAAGTCTTGTCTCTCAGCTCCCGTGGAATTACACGTACATCTCTCTACCCCCCAAAGACCAGCTAGAATAGTGTATTGGGCCTCTGCTTGCAGGTCAAAGAATACAACGTGTTCGTGTTCTCTCTCTCCTAAAAAAAATGTCAGGCAGCACAAGTCTTTGAAAACGATTTGGAAAACCAGAGCCTGGAAAACGTGCAGCAACCCAGATCTTGCAATTGCCACAGAGGATGTCCAGAAAGCTTGCGACAGACAAGTCAAAGATCAGCTAGGCGGTAGTGACCACGTACCAGTCCTCTTGAAACTGTCCCTGACAGAGCAGCCCACAAAACCACGCAAAGACCCCAGCTGGAACTACAAAAAAGCAGACTGGACCAAGTTCGGAGAACTTACCAACCAACTCTGTATGAACAGCAACATAAGCCAAAAGAAAGACATAAATAGCAACGTGGAACACCTCACGCAGTGTATCATGGAGGCGGCCAAGCAAACCATCCCAAGAGGAAGAAGGCAGGAATACAAGCCGTACTGGAGTGAACGCCTTCAAACTCTCCAGGACCAGCTAACAACAGCCAGAGAACAGGTGGAACAGACACCCAGCCCAGAGAACAACGCCGCCTACAGCAGAGCAAGGACTGCTTTTGACGAGGAAAAGACCAAAGAAGTAAGAAACTCCTGGAAAGAAAAGACCACCTCCCTAAACATGGAGAGAGACACCGGGAAACTGTGGAAGCTCACCAAGACCCTAAACGATGACTTCCAGCCAAACCCAAGGGCAGCACTCCTGATACAAGACAACCAGATCTACACAGGGAAAAAGGCAGCCTCCCTCCTTGCAGAAAATTTCAGTCAAGAGAGTCACCTGGATGTCCCCCGGCAGAAAACAGAAGACGTCCGGAGGAGAACAAAACAGGAACTCAGAAAGAAGACGCCTACTGAGAGCATGTCAGCAGACTTCACCCTGCAAGAGCTTAACAATGCCTCCAGACAGCTGAAAAACAAGAAAGCACCTGGACGTGATGGAATCACAAACGAAATGATAAAGCACCTCGGGAGGCACGCCAAACAGAAGCTGCTGGAGATTTACAACCAGTCCTGGAACTCTGGAGAATTCCCCGCCAGCTGGAAGGAAGCCATCATCACACCCATATTAAAGAAAGGCAAAGACAAGCACAACAAGACCAGCTACCGCCCAATAAGCCTCCTCAGCTGCCTCGGAAAGACCATGGAGCGCATGGTGAACAGACGCCTCCAGTACCACCTAGAGAAGAACAACCTCATCAACCGGACACAGTCCGGGTTCCGAAAGAACAGGAACACGGAAGACCAGATCACGCTCCTCACCCAAGACATTGAGAACGGCTTCCAACAGAAGATGAAGAGCCTAGCAGTTTTTGTTGACCTGACCAAAGCCTTCGACAAAGTCTGGAAAGAAGCCCTTCTCCTTAAGCTGCTCCAGAAGAATGTCTGCGGAACGATGTACTGGTGGATCCACAGCTACCTGTTTCAGAGATCAGCCCGAGTCAAGCTGGATGGCCAGACAAGCACACGAGTGAAGATCAGAGAGGGCGTCCCTCAGGGATGTTGTATCTCGCCGACCCTCTTCATTGTCTTCATTGACGACATCACTGACCAACTTTCCAACCACATCTCAAGGGCACTCCATGCTGACGACCTCGCCATATGGACAAAGTCCGAACAGATCAGCACAGCCGCCTACAGAATGCAGGATGCCATGAACCTCATCTCCAACTGGGCCAGAGAGTGGATGGTCTCCATCAACAGAACTAAGACAGAGACCACATGCTTTTCCCTCTCCCCAAAAAAGGAAGTGTTCAACCTACAAATAGAAGGTACCGACATCCCCCAGCAAGACACCCCGGCTAGATGTCTTTGAGCCCCCGTGTCATTGGGCGCCCGTGTCATTGGGCCCCCGTGTCATTGGGCCCCCGTCTCTTTGGGCCCCCATTTTTCAGTTACTATGTAGACGTTTCTCAAGCTAAGAAACTTTTGTGACCCTGGCAGGTATGAAATGTGCAAGCTCCAGAAGGATGAATTTTGAGTGCATGATCCATTTGTAACGGAGGAAGCGACACGGCGTCGTTATGTGATCGATGTTTAATAGGAAGTTACCCTGTGAACAGTCAGCAAACAATAAATTAGGCAAAATAAAGCAGTTAATGATGAATCAAACATAAAGAAACAATCCATCATAATGTAATAAAGCAATTGACATCAATTAAATAAAAACACCATGAAACAACCACAAAAATACATAATTATATAATAAACCAAATGAAATCATAATACAAATATTAACATCAATTAAATAAAACACAATGAAACAATCACAAAATACATATATAATAAACCCAATGAAATAATACAAATATTTACCCCCGTCAGCTACGCAAACTTGGGACAGCAGGCCTCCAGCAAACTTGGGACAGCAGGCCTCCACACTTGTCAGTACTTCCCCCGAGCCGCCCAGTGAGTGAGTGCTATGTGCCTGTGTGTAAGCGTGTCTGTGTGAGTGAAGTTCAGTGAATGTACATGTATGTGTAAGTGGATGTATGTGTGCCTGCATTTGCCCTGTTCCCTGTGAGCTATTGTCCCCTGTTACACATTATTAGTGCAAAACAACATAGCGGGAGTCGAACTGACCCGCGTTTGAACTTCAGGCACGATCACGTGCAAAAGTCCGAAGTAAATTCCCCGTGTCTTTGGGCCCCCATTTTTCAGTTACTATGTAGACGTTTCTCAAGCACTTTGTCGCGAAAAAAAACTGCCTTTTTTTCGCGAAAAAAAGGATTCCGCGAAAAAATTATTTCTGCAAAAAAGGTTTTTCCGCGAAAAAAGTAAAAGCAATTTTTTCGCGAAAAAGCACCCGTCATTTTTTTCGCAAAAAACAGGGCGGTGTTTTTTTTTTCACACAAAAAAGTGACGGCGTTTTTTCGCGAAAACCTGACTGAGTTGGCTATTTTTTTTTCGCCAAAAAACGGACACCAACCTCTGCAGAAAAAGTGCATACCATTTTTTTTTTCTCGCGAAAAAAACGTTTTTTCGCGACATTTTTTTTTTCGCGGAAAGATTGAAGCGGTTTTGTCGCGAAAAAAAGGATTTTTCGCGAAATTTTTTGTCTGTTGCGACTGAATTTTGTCTGCTTTCGCCAATAATAGAACTGACCCGCGTTTGAACTTCAGGCACGATCACGTGCCAAAGTCCGAATAAATCAGTAAATCTATTCTTAGAGCGGCATAGGCTAGATCCCCGATCGCGCACGAGTACCGGCGCCCAGACTGCCTTCTTGATCGTGCCTGAAGGTCAAACGCGGGTCAGTTCGACTCCCGCTGTTTCCTTCCTGTTTTGCATTAATAATGGACCATGCACTCAAAATTCATCCTTCTGGAGCTTGCACATTTCATACCTGCCAGGTTCACAAAAGTTTCTTAGCTTGAAAAACGTCTACATGGTAACTGAAAAATGGGGGCCCAAAGAGACGGGGGCCCAATGACACGGGGGCCCAGTGACACGGGGGCCCAATGACACGGGGGCCCAATGACATGGGGGTTCAAAGACATCATCCCGTTTTCTTACTAGTGTGGGGGCCCAATGACATGGGGGCCCAATGACACGGGGGCCCAATGACACGGGGGCCCAATGACACGGGGGCTCAAAGACAAAACCCCGACACCCCCACATACCTTGGAGTGAAACTAGACAGGAGGTTGACGTGGACTCCCCAGATCAACACCACGCACAGCAAAGCAGTCAGAAAGATGGCCGTAATAAAAAAAGTTAGCAGGCACCAAGTGGGGGGCGAACATGAAGATCCTGACGCAAGTCTACACTGGCGCTGTACGACCCCACATGGAGTACGCCGCCACTGCCTGGTCCTCCGCTGCCAAGACCAACATAGAAAACCTGGCCAAAGTACAGAACACCGCCATGCGACTCATCACAGGAGGCATAAAGACCACCCCAATCCCAGCCATGGAGAAGTTGACAGGTCTGCTCCCACTTCAGGAGAGACGAGAAGAAAAACTCCTGCGACAAAGTGAAAAGATGAAGAGGCTCCCTTCCCACCCACTACATGAAAAGCTTCAGGCCCCAACCAAGAACCGCCTCAAGAGACAGAGCCCGAACCACCTGATAAAGGCACTCCAGCAGAAGCACAGCTCATCACTCCCACCCCGAGACCACGACCCTGAACCGCTCCAGGACTTTGAGGACTGGTCACTGGACGTTCCCCACATCATCCTTGACGTCCCAGGGATTGGAGCAAAAGAGGAGCACACAGGAGCAGAACTGAAGTCCCTGACCCTGGAGATGCTTCACACCCGATACCCCAACACCACCTGGACCCATGTCTACACAGATGGCTCCGCGGAGAATGCCGTGAGAAACGGGGGAGGTGGCGTCTTCATCAGGCTACCAGACGGAACTCACGTCAGCAAGTCTGTCGCCACAGGACATTACTCCACAAACTTCAGAGCGGAAGCAACTGCACTCCTCACAGCGGCCAAGACTCTCAACCAGATGGAGAACCTGCCAGACCACACAGCCATCCTGACAGACTGCCGAGCACTCCTACAGAGCCTCCAGACCAGAGAGAGAGAGAGAGCTCATTCTACAGACCATCAGACAGGAATTGCAGTCCCTCAGCTCCAAGACCACTCTTACCCTGCAGTGGATTCCCTCTCACTGCGGCATTCTAGGCAACGAGGAAGCAGACCGACTCTCCAAGGCAGGCAGCAAGCTCCATCAATCTGCCCACCCAATGTCCTATGGAGAAACGAAAACCATCCTTCGCAGCCAGCTGAGAACCACATGGAGGCAGCGCCTGCAGTCAAGTCCAGAAACAGATAACATCTACCAGCTGGACAGAGCCGATCAAGTCGCCATCTTCAGGCTCAGAACTGGACACTGCCAACTCCTCTCCCATCTCTACCGCCTGCAGATCTCACACACTGACCAATGTCCATGTGGCACAGGCCCACAGACTCCAACCCATATCCTCCAGACGTGCCCCACCTACAGCGCCCTCCGACGCCAGCTGTGGCCCAGTGAGGCGAACCTACAAGAGAAGCTCTGGGGACCGACAGCGTCACTGCGGCGGACAGCGGAGTTCGTCACCAAGACCGGACTTTCCATTTAGCATGGCCGGGAACGCAGAAGAAGAAGAAGATTTGGAAAACCAAAACACACAATGGTTCCCAGAAGCAACACATGCCCGCAAGCTGCATGCCAAAAATTAAGCCTGGACAGCGTAATTTTCATACTCTGCCGGTGTCGCGTCCTTCCCTACCCCGTAAACAAAACTGTGCACTCTGTAATTCGTGCCCTGGCACACGCCCAAGGATATGGCCAAAAATAGGTCAACCTCAAGTCAACGCTCCCATTGTTATACACGTCAAAAATCCCTCTTTTCACCAAAACCAAAATTCTGGGGTCAAGTGCTCTTTTAGCAACTCACAAAAACACAAGGAAAAGAGAAAAAGTCATTTTAATAGTGCAGGTCCTCTTACTTCCTTGCCTGCCTCATTTGAATTATGTTGTGTGATCTGCGAAAACTGGAAAAAAGTCTACATTTAACTTCAAGAGTAAAATCTTGCAACACACTCACATTTACAAAGTTCCCAGGACAGCCAGGTCCGCCCTGAAGGTCGAAATGTTCGAATGTAAGGGTGATACGTTCTCCTTCCGGTCGACTGATGACGTAGACACAGTCCTGGTTGCCAGGGTAACCATGAGGAAAACCCGGAGACTGAAATGTGCCGGTCTTGGAGGTGAAATGTTCCCCGCATTCTGAAATGATATGATGAAAGTAGAAGGAAGTCTTACTATACTGGTCTTAATGTTTTTTTAATTATTGTTTGTTTGTTTGTTTGTTTGTTTGTTTGTTTGTTTGTTCGTTGTTGTTGTTGTTGTTTTGTAGATTGTCGTCCGCCTTGCCTCTCTGTCTCTCTCTGTCTCTCTCTGTCTCTCTCTCTCCTCCCCCCCCCTGCCAAATATTTGTACTGGACTTTTTCTCGGTGCCCCGTCTTTGAGATCATCCGTACGTGGTGGAAAAGGCCGTTAAACTCCCAAACATCCACCCACCCCCGCCCCGATCCCCACCTCTCTCTCTCTCTCTCTCTCTTCAAGTGAATATCAAATGTGGTGATATTCACTTGAACAAGATCAATTCTCTCTATAAACGTGGTATAAAGCTTTTACATCCTGGACCCTTACCCACAGAAGAAAAACTTAGAGCGCTCGAACTCCTCCCCCTTACCAAGCATCTTGAGTTCAACCGGTGTGTTTTCATGCACAAGATAGTCCACTGTAAGGCTCCTCCATATCTGACCTCGTTCTTTCAACCAAGTCAGCGACACAACGCAAGAAATGGCCTGTTCCAATTACCAATACCTAGATTGGACATTTTTAAAACAAGCCTCTCATTCTCTGGGTCGCTTTCATGGAACCAGTTGCCAGCATACTTAAAATGTACCCCGAAGCTTCATTCATTTAAAACTCAACTTCTCAGATACTTACGTCAGTCACAGGTCCATGAACAATATCTGAACCATGCTAAATTACTCGTCATCAGATGGCGCTATGACATGTTACCTTCTTACAAGTTATGTCGCACACTACAATTTCAAACACCATGCTATCTACTTCTTCACGTATTTTCCGATGTGTTTCCTTAGAATTTCTTGCGCTTCTTTCTATCTTAGCATGTTTAATTTTTTTTTCTTCTTCTATTTTCTTATTAGATTTACTCCTTTTGTGCCTAGTATACTTTTTGTCATGTTAGCCTTTTTTTTTTTTAGTGTTTCTAGATTACCAGGACAGCTTGTAAGATAGGCAGACCATGCCTACAAGTTTCAGTCAGTCAGTCAGTCAGTCTCTCTCTCTCTCTCTCTCTCTGATATAGGCCAAGGTGCGAAGAACACTGACGTCTGATGCCTTCCCAGAGTCGACCCCCGCCTACTCACTGGATAAGCCTCCGAACGAACGCCTAGGTGATGCTGTTTTAGCTCATAAACGATACTAAAGACAGGTCTTTAGGAACTTCTACAGGTTCAGGCATGTTTGGTTGAAAGCATTTTGGTCAACACGGAAGGCCAAGGGCTGGATGGAAGTGTTCTTTGAATTCCATTGTGCAAGAGTCAAACGCAAAACTAGTGGAAACAAAGGTGTTTTCTGGGGAAGAAAGTTCGTTGGGAACATCTAATCACGAAAAAAAATTGGAAGTCCGTCAAACCTTGTGAGTTGCACGAGCAAAAACAATAGGACTTTTTCGACTCTTGCAGATTAATGGTTAGCAATACGTGGGGCTGGATTGGACACACCCTCAGGAAGCCAGCATCCAGCACCACACGCCAAGCCCTGACATGGAACCCGCAGGGGAAAAGGAAGAGAGGCCGGCCTCGCAACAGCTGGAGGCGGGACACTGAGGCAGAGCTATGTAAGCAGGGGACCAACTGGACTGGTGTGGCAAGAATAGCCCAGAACAGAGTGCGATGGCGAAGGGTTGTCGATGGCCTATGCTCCACGTGGAGCCAGGGGCCTAAGTAAGTAATACGCTTCAAAACACTGGGAGGAGGGGGGGGGGGGGCATTTCTCCAACATAGCCATATAAATAAAACATCAGTTGATTTAACAGTACTATGAGTTTTGCTTTTTGTAAAGAGGATACATTCCTTAGCCTCACATAACAGTGTAGAAGGACAACCTGTAAGCCAGGCAGCAATGCCTACACGTGCTCCAGTCTCAACCATCATCATCATCATCATCAGTATCAGCATCTCTCTGATGTGTGTGTGTGTGTGTGTGTGTGTGTGTGTGTGTGTATGTGTGTGTGTGTGTGTGTGTGTGTGTGTGTGTGTGTGTGTGTGTGTGTGTTACAAGGGTAAGAAGAATTCTTAATATGAAATAGAACATCTCTCTGATGTGTGTGTGTGTGTGTGTGTGTGTGTGTGTGTGTGTGTGTGTGTGTCTGTGTGTGTCTGTGTGTACGCGCGCGCGCATGTGCATCTCTCGAAAATGCAGCCATTAATGCAGCAAACAAGACGCTAAGACTTCTCCTCTGCCCTGTATAGTTTCGTGACTATTAAAAGTGACTAAGAACTAGCTCTGAGTGACGCTCCGGTAATCGCCACTCATACTACAAGTACTACACGTTTCTGGAAAGGAAAGGGCCGAAGCGCGTGTCAAATCCATGACGTTTAAATCCTTTCTCCACGTAAAAGCCTACCGGATTTTCTGACTTCAAATTAGTGGAAAGGAAATGATGACACGGATCGCCGGAAGGACACATTCAAATGTGTTCCGCTAGTCTTGTGCTGCTATTTGTGAACGCTTTCAATGTAATTTGTGTATGCAATAGTCCGTATGCGATACAAATGCATCCTTTTTTCTGATTCATTTCAGAAACTAGACTATACACTCTTGAGAAAAAGGCAGAAACATAGAGTGAGGGTGTATTGCCGGTAGGTACTGTGGATACATCCTCGACCTCTTTGTGTCGTCTGCTGTAGAAGAACAGCTCTGAGTAACATGTCAAACACGGCGACACTGCACGAAAATGTTGCTCACCTTCAAACCAATGGTCGATGTAAAAAAAATTTTAAAAGTTCCCATCCATTTGCCCTCTTTTTAAAGTTGTTCTCTATAGAGAAACAACTTTACACCACTCGCCAGTGCAAACTTTCAGTGAGTTAACTATGAGTGCTTTACGTCCGAAACAAGATCGCCACCAGCCCAATATGATGTTTCCATTCAATGACCTGCTGTAGTCACAGTCGTAGTCGTTGTGTCATGTATGCAGCCCGCGCGCACACGAATGCAAGCTCTCTGACATTAAGCATGCTGACATAAAGAAAGTACTGGAAACCCTTTCCGTGCCTCTACGCACTTGCAAAAACCCCAAAAACATGAGGTCGTGTGAGCTCGCCTAGCTGGTTGACGTCACAAACTTTTTGGCGTATGCGAGGTTCTACATGGGTGAATGAATTCTTGTAATAAAGTCGTTCCCCTTTGACAGAGTTACTTCCCGCAGACCTGACGATTGCTTTACTGGTATCGGAGAAGAGACCCTCAGTCTCTCTCTTGCCTTAGACGCGCGCTTGCGCGCGCACGCACGCACGCACGCACGCACACACACACACACACACACACACACACACACAATGCTTCTGAGCTTGAGTCAGTGGCAAAAACGAAACCCACTGAAATTCCAGCTTTCCACATGTCAAGTTGTAGAGATCGCGAAAAGATACTGCATTTCGATGCAAAATAATTTCTAGACCATCCCTGAACATGCTGGTGCAGTAACGTCAGAAGCCACAAAGCCAACAGGGAAATCACAAGACATAAACAAGCATCCTCAGACGACCTCAGTACTAGAGGCTGACGTCAAATGTTTAGTTTACGGAATTTACGTCATCTCTCTCTGTCTCTCTGTCTCTCTGTCTCTCTCTCTCGGTATGACGACCTGCCTGAGGCTGACATCAAATGTTTAGTCCACGGAACTGACCTCTCTCTCTCTCTCTCTCTCTCTCTCTGTATGACGACCTGCCTGAGGCTACGTCAAATGTTTAGTCCACGGAACTGACCTCTCTCTCTCTCTCTCTCTCTCTCTCTCTCCCCAGTCACGTGGCTAATCGGTCGAGGTCGTAGAGGATCTAGTGTCATTGTTAGGACTTAATAATAATAATAATAATAATAATGGGTATTTCAGGGACGCCCTCCCTCCCGCAGGAGCTCAGGGCGCCTTACAGTCAACACGCACTCACTCACACAGAAACGGAAACACACGCAACATTCCTTCACACATACAGTTAACTACAAACACATAATGTGCAGCATCATACACGGTCTCCGCTGCCCCCGGCACACACACACACACACACACACACACACACACACACACACACACACGACCAGCAACATGATGATGTGGCGACAGCTATTGGTAAAGGCCGTTCTTAACCGGGCGAACCATAGTCTGGCGAACTTGTTCGGCGAACTGTGTATTGTATACGAACAGGGCAAGCGCACACACGTACATAGTTCCAGAGGTTCGGCTGGACTAGTTCTCTTTCTTAACCGACCGTTAATGATATGCATACGTCATCGCCCGAACAAGGCGGACTCGGAAGTTGAGACAATCGTAAACAACCAAAATGGCCGCCTTCGTAGATCGAGACGACCAGGCATTTGCGGTAGTTATCGTTTTGAGTGAACTCTTGGAAGCCGAGGAAGAGGAGATAAGAGGAAAAGAGCGCAAGAGAGGGAAATGTGAAGTGAGTCGATAGCCGCGATGCCGTCCGCCATTTTCCTCAAGTTTGTACATGCGCACAACAGCTCTCCCCGAGCAACCAATCAGAGCGCAGGATCGGCAAAAGGATCGCGAGGGTTCCCACGACACGCTATGCAGTCCTCGAACCTAGTTCGCCGAACCTTTCGAACCAGGGTTTCCGCACAAGTATTTGGTCGGTTAAGAAACAACGTGCGCGAACCTAGTTCGCCGTACTCTCCGAACCTAGTTCGCGAACCAAAAGTCTGCCCGGTTAAGAACGGCCTTTAGGGGCAGTGAAGAGATGGGTTTTCAGATTTTGCTTGAAGGATGGTTTTGTGTCTGCATATCTGATTGATGCTGGGAGATCATCCCAGCAAGTCGGACCCTGGTATGAAAAACTACGCTGACCAAAGGTCTTTGGGAGGGATACGGAGTTTCCGAGTGTCGGCAGCAGAACGAAGTAGTCTCGAAGGAGTGTAAAGCTGAAGCAAAAAAGATAGATATGGAGGACAGGAAGAGGTAACACAGTTGTACGTAAGGGATGAAATCTTATATTGGATTCTAGAGGACACAGGCAACCAGTGCAGAGTTCGGAGAAGGGGTGTGACGTGGTCTGATTTCTTTGCTTTAAGAACTCAATCTCTCTCTTGACCGGCAACAATAACAACAAAACAGACAAAATAACATGAAATTTGGAGAAACAACTTTGCAGGACGGGGCCGTTCCTCCTTCTTTTTCGGGGCATGTTACCGTAAGCACAAGCTTTTGTGGGTTTTTGTGGTGTTGTTGTGTGTGTGTGTGTGTGTGTGTGTGTGTGTGTGTGTGTGTGTGTGTGTGTGTGTGTGTGTGTGTGTGTGTGTAATGTTTTATGTAAACAATGAGAAAGTTATCAATTCAAATACACAAATTTATACAGAGAGACAGACAGACAGACAGACAGACAGACAGACAGAGACAGACAGACAGACAGACAGACAGACAGACAGACAGACAGACAGAGACAGACAGACAGACAGACAGACAGACAGACAGCCAAAACAGAAACATGTCAATGTTAATATTCTTCACTTACCTTGAGCGACGCACGGAAGGGGAACAAGAACCACAAATGTCAGAATTATCAACGTATTCCTAGCCCTCATCTCGAAAATACAGCCATTAATGCAGAAAACAAGACGGAAAAAAACTTCTCTTCTGCCCTGTATCGTCTGGTGATTGAAAATGACTGAAAACCAGCTCTGCATACGCACGGGGTATAACGTCCACTGTGTCATGTGACATGAAGGTATCCGATGAGACGCTAATTTACGATGAGAAAACACGGATATCGCTCTATTTCGGCAAATGTCTCTAGAATCTCTTGATTACCCACAAAACCACGCTTGGCGGAACAGCACGGGGTTTGGCACATGGTTTGTAGGTCTACGAGGAGCCCGGAATCTGCGACGAGCAGGAATTGAGGGTGCGTCCAAAAAGTGCGAGGCAGCATATGTGTCAGGCACTATGCGGATGTGCGACGAAGTGTGTGGGGGGGGGGGGGGAGGGGGGGCAAGCTAAAAAATCCAAGCTCACTGAAATCATGCAGCAGAAAATGTGGCATTACCGGCGGTGAATGGGGCTCCGGGTTGGGGATCTTCGGTTTTGTCAGTCCTGCTGAGTAGCAAAAACTATCAAAACAACATTTTCTGATTTTTTTTTTTGATTTTTTTTTTTTGGAAAGAATTTAGGTCTCCTTAACTTTTCTCTCGCAAATTCACGACTGCCTCGCGCTATTTCGACTGCCCCTCTGCCCCCTCAATGTGACGCCCCCCCCCCCCCCC
This sequence comes from Batillaria attramentaria, assembly GCA_018292915.2. Taxonomy (NCBI): domain Eukaryota; kingdom Metazoa; phylum Mollusca; class Gastropoda; family Batillariidae; genus Batillaria; species Batillaria attramentaria. Next base: position 840,209 of record JACVVK020000228.1, read on the forward strand.
CACACACACACCGTGTTCCTCGGGCTTTACGTGGCGACGTTACCCTCCGTGATACGAGGGAGTGGTCGCTCCGGCAATCGCTACTTATACCACTATTTTACTATGGACAAAAATGGACGAAACGCTTTTCAAATCCATGAAGCTTGAGCCCTTTGTCCAAGTAACCGTGTACCGGATTTGTCGAAACGAGAATTAGCGGACACACTCTACAGTTCGTCTCTTAGGCTACGTAACACAGACGCAAATTTGGAGGAAAAGGCTATATATTCCTCTTACACATAATGTTGCAGATGACACCCTAGAAATGCTTTAAAATTCACCCACAAAATCACAAAAATCAGGCAGCCATAGACTCACGTGTAGAGTAAATTTCAACAAATTCCAATATTCCGTTTTCTGGCAATGTTGGCAGCGACCACATACCCCCTCATTCCACGGTCGTCTGCTGGCTCCTGTGCCAGCCGCACATGAATACAAACAGTCCACAAGCCAGCGACATTTTCCCCTTATTTTACTATTACCTGGCATGAAACTTGTTTACAAAGCCAACAAAAAGCACAAGATTGCCATTTTTTACTCTGCACACAAATTTTAAAAGGGGCAAAGATTTTCTACTATATTTAGCCGAGTTCTTACTACATGACGCGGAAGCTAATACCGCTCTGTAGCCTTACCCGTGCTCACCAGCACGTGACTTTTCGGGCTGAGCTGTACACTGGGAAGGAAGTGCCGATGACCAGGATTTTTATCACGAGTTCTGATCGGTCACCGGAAGTGCACAGGAAAGTAAAAAGAAAGTTCTACATGGATTCAAGTGTATTCTGCTGGCCTTGGCCAGCATTGTGCTGCTATTTGTGAACGTGTTAAATGTAATTTGTATATGCAATAGTCTGTATTCGATAGAAATGCATCCTGATTTTCTTACAAATATATACACTTTTGTGAAAATCCCCGAAGCATAGAGTGAGGGTTCTCTATACAAATAGAGCAAATACACAGAAGAGAGATCGTACGTTTAGGAAGGAACTATCCAAAGTGATTAGTTTTACTGCAAAAGAAATACACACACACACACACACACACACACACACACACACACACACACACACACACACACACAATTTTGTTTCTGCTGTTTAATGAATGAATACAAAAGCAGAAGAAGCACAAAACAGAAAAGCGTCGGTTATAAGAAGTTAAACTGATTAGTTATTTGACCCGTGGTTCAAAACAACAGACCATTGCCACCTTATGAACTCCATAACTTTATCATGCACACACGAGTGCGAAGGCTCATCGCTGAAACAATGCAACGAAAGCGCTAGCCTACGATGTGGGTCATTCTCCAAACCTGTATACCAACAGTGTGAGATGGGGGTGAAACAAGTACAATCATTTTTAAAAATCGCATGAAGAAAGTAGGATCATCAAAAATCATCATAAAAAAAGAAAAATCATCAAAAATCATCATGAAGAAAGTAAAATCATCCAAAACCATCATGAAAACAGGAAAATCTCAAACAGGACAAGACTGCCTTGAATATTTTCCTTGCCAAATTCATAAATTCAGAACAGATATGGTATATGTTTATCCATTTCGTTGAAGTTGTCTCTCAGTCAATTTACCGAAAACACACACACACACACACACACACACACACACACACACACACACATATATACAAAGACATAGGCATGCAGCGAAATGTCTCTCTGAAGTACCGGAGCCGGGGTGGCCGAATGGTAAGAGCGTTGGACCTCCAATGCTCGGGTATTGAGGTCAATCCCCGCTGGGGCTACATATTGTGCTGGCTTTTTCACCGTTGCCCCGTCTTTGATATCACCCTATGTGGTGGAAAAGGACGTTAAACTCCCAAACACCCACCCACCCCCTCTCTGAAGTACCTGATAACCCGAACAGAAAACCTGTCGGACAGGCTTTCTGGTCGTGGCGGGTTCAGCCCCCAAAACAGCAGTGAATTTCGTAATACTGCTTTTCTCCTAGAATCTTGGACTTGTATGTTTTCTTAATCCTTATTCTGGGATTTTGCTTTTCCGTTTTGTTTAATAAATTCACTGAACGTGGACCACTCCGCCAATATCTGCTTCTCGGGTCGTGTTGTAGTTAGTGAAGGATTTTGCCCGTGGTACATTTAGAGTGGGTAAAGATGCGAACATGCAGTAGATCTTCTGGAACACTTTTCGCTGTCTTGGGAATGCCAGACATATACAGTCTTCACAAAAAGTTAAGGACCAGTCAACATAATGGGTGACAGTTTCAATAAATCAGAAAAAATAAACGAGTAAGATTTTTCCCGTAAAATTCGGTAGCAAGGTTAAGGAGTAGTTAGTGAACATGTCGACCACTGTGTGGATGGCACGTGCGCGTCACACAGCATGCTTTGCGCGTTTGTAAATCTGCAATTTCGGCAAAACTAGACCGAGTTTCAGTGTTCAGTGAGCGAGACCTGGGGCTTTCTGCATGGCAAAAATGAGATGCATGTCAAAGAATGCATCCCTGGTTATGAACTGTGCTCATTTGTTTGCCTACATAAGCCGCCGTTTCAGCGATGTTCAGCACTACACCAGCATGCCACCACGACAAAAGTTGAATGATATTTGCAAGTGGTCCTTAACTTTTTGTGAAGGCTGTATGGTATACATGTATAACTGTGGAGAAAGACCCGTATCTAAGCCAGAGGAAAACCGCCAGACCTGAATGCCCTTGTAGGTTTTTCCCTAACGGATAAACTCTTACGAGCCAAAGTCCGACAACCCCATGCCCACTATATGATAAGACTTGTTAAAAGGAACAAGCCACTGCACACCGGTAGACGCCACTTCAAGCCACTATTACGCAAGGCGTGCGTCTTCCCGCTAGGCCCGCGACCGCTGCAGATTGCATGATAGTGGCTTGAAGTGGCTCCTAGTGATACGAAGATTTCACGTAAACACGCGATTTTTGCATGGGCCTGTAAGGGTTAATTTATAAACTGAGCTGTGTGTGGGGATACCCCTAAACTTCCAATACAATTCTAAAGGGAAATTTAAATCTCGAAACATAACTAGCCGGGCTGACCCCTTGCACCTAGTGATTGTAGCTGATATGTTGATATCCGGTGTGTGAGAGGGGGAGCCGGGGTGGTCGAATGGTAGAGCGTTGGACTTCTAATGCTCGGGTCGTGAGTTCGATCCCGGCTGGGGCCAAATATTTGTACTGGCTTTTTCATCGTTGCCCCGTCTTTGATATCACCCTATGTGGTGGAAAAGGACGTTAAACCCCCAAACACCCACCCACCCGGTGTGTGAGAGAATGCGTGTGATTCATGTAAGCGTGCATGTTGGGTTAAGTTCACAGCAATGTGGGTCAAGCAACTGGGTCAAGCACCTGTACTTTATGGTACATAATGTTATCATCATTAAAAAGATCTCTTTAACCAGTAGCACTGTCTTGTGGATTTGTGAAGAAAAAAGTCGAGTCAAATCCATGTGCAGACTCGTTTACGGTGCCTGTCTCGCCTCCGTGTACACACGCACGCACAAATATCAAGTGTGCACGCGAAAAAAAAATCCCACGTTCATCTTTCGAAGAAGAGTAGGCTGCGGCCGGTGGCGTGATAAAACAGAAATACTGTCACACGCACCAGGGTGAAGGTTTGCAAATAAAGTAGCGCTTAGCGGCAGCAGGCTTTCACTGCTTCGTCCTCCAGCCCTGCGGCGCCATGAGCATCTCAGTAGAGATGGATACGTGCGCCGATGAGAAGTCTACCATACCACACCATACCAAAAACAGTGCTAAGTTAAATAACTATGCCTAACCGCGAGTAAGAAGCCAGAAAAATGAACAGAGGAAGCGACCTTAGACAAAGGTCAAGCGGGCAAAGAAATCACGCGTTCTGCGCCTAGGGATACATGTCAAACCCGTTGTGCATGCTCATGATTTCTGTTTCGGACTAGTTCGATCACACGCAGTGGGCTTGAAAGGAAAAACGTCGCCACGGAGAATGGTGATGACAAGTTTTTTAAACGAAAAGGAAATGAGAGGCACTTGCACAATGTTTCCAGTTTACCACCCAAACAGTCTGGAACTCCCTGCCCGCTAGCACGAGACAACAACTTACTCTGTCATATGAGTCACCACAAAAACCAATCTTGACTCGCTTTTTTGGGTGTTTGGAGACATATTTTCTGAATCTAAACTCTTTTCTGAACATTTTGATATATGAATGGATGCTGTAGACCAAAACTTAAGGACGTTATAGACATTAGAGGTTGAGTACACCACCGGCGGCCATTTTCAGAAAACGGCTTCCAAAGATTTTGCACCCGTGTGCCACACTTTTTTCCCTAGCAACGGCATCACAAAATCATCCAAACAAATATTTTACAAGGTGTACTAACTAGCGTATATGCAAAGGTAGAAACTAAAAATGACTTTTAAACTGATCATCATTTAGTGGTTGTTGTTTTTTTTTTTGGTGTGTGTGTGTTTTTTTTGTGTTTTTTTGTTGTTGTTGTTTTATTTTATTCTATTTATTTATTTTTTTTATTTTTTTTTTTTTTGGGGGGGGGGGGGGCAGGGGCTTTATAAAAAGTCAGAATTAAACGTCAAAATGAAAGAACGGCCCACAACTTGATTTCATCAAAATGAGTGTTCTATGCTCGTGAGACGCAACCAAATGACTAAAAGAGCTTAAAACGTATCTGTTTCGACTCGCCTTCTACTGATTCATGTACTCGTAGTGCCTGCTGTTTAGGGATGTGTAACATGTGCGTGTGAGGGATGTGAGAGTGCGCAATAAGTTGATGGATTTTCAAGAATTGCGCTATATAAATGGGATTTATTATTATCATCATTATTTTCACCTCATGGAAAAGTCACATCGTATCCGAGAACAGGTTTTTAAACTTTTCCTTTACTGAACTTTGTGATGTACAAAACGATAAAGAAACGATAAAATGCAATAAAGCATGTGCGCGAAAAGACGCACTAGTGTGTGTGTGTGTGTGTGTGTGTGTGTGTGTGTGTGTGTGTGTGTGTGTGTGTGTGTGTGTGTGTGTGTGTGTGTGTGTGTGTGTGTGTGTGTGTGTGTGCTGTAGCTCATGCGTTCCTGTATAATTTCGCTGGGAATGTTCATGTAGACTATGGTACAAATCAACACGACGGCTCTGTGTGTGTTTGTGTGTGTGTGTGTGTGTGTGTGTGTGTGTGTGTGTGTGTGTGTGTGTGTGTGTGTGTGTGTGTGTGTGTGTGACGTGTTTTCTACTGCTGAACATAATCATGCTAAGACTGTTCATGTAGACTACAGACCATAACAGCCACCTGACAGAGGTGGAAATATTCAATGAAATAGCAAACAGAGTCAATAAAGGTAGGTTTGTTTGGTTTCTTTGTTTGTTTGTTTGTAATGGCCTGAGAACTCTGGTTAATGAACATGTCTGGTTCCAGATATATCCAATGTTCTTCATGTTTGCTTGGGTTTATCGCTGTTGTTGTGTTTTGTCTTGTTGGCTGGCTGTGTTTTTGTTTGTTTTGTTTGTTTTTGTTTTGCTCTTTCTTTTGTTAGGTTTTTTTTTTCTTTTTTGTCGAGGCATGTTATAAGACTTAGAGGGGAGACGATCATAGGATTATGCGCATATTATGCGAATTGTCCCTCTTTGTCGTAGAACATCTCTTCTCAAAAAGGGGGGTGGGGGTGGGTGGGAGAGAAGGGGTGGGGGGAGGTGAAGTGGTGATGGTGGTGGTGTGGTGTAGTGTGTGTGTGTGTGTGTGTGTGTGTGTGTGTGTGTGTGTGTGTGTGTGTGTGTGTGTGTGTGTGTGTGTGTGTGAGGGAAGGGGGGCGGGGTGTTCTGACTCTCCGGTGTAGTTATACAGAAATGATTCCGGATGGAGACTGAGTATCTGGTCAAATGCAGTTTACACTGGAAGCGGACGGAAGTCGGTCTAAAGCTGTGCGTCTGGCTGCAAACCCTGGTAACCATGTTCGGGCTCCGCTCCCTGCAGTGTATCATACGGGCCGACAACTGGTTGGGGAGGTAGTGGACGCTGATGCAGTTCTGAAGAAAACGAAAACCATCTGAAGTAATATAACATCTAGTATGATATGACATGATATGATAATTATGATTTACACCACTCGCCAGTGCAAACGTTCAGTGAGTTAACTATGAGTGCTTTACGTCCGAAAAGAGTAATGAAACAGAGCGAAAGTGTGAGTTATGACTTTCCATAACCCGCTCACTGGTTTACGAGCACAAAAACACACTCCAGTTACGTCATCAATCCGAAAGTGCGTCATTTCAAACATTTGGAAGTCATACGTCACAGTGATTTTACTCACTTTTGGGGGTGAAATTTTATTTTCCTTGGATGACGTAAAAATTATCGCACAAAATTCTCTGCGAAGTATTTGCGAGGGCATTTTTGAATGTCAGTATATGAGCACATGCTTTGAATGATATTCTTCTTGACATCAAGCAATTTCAACTGCCCTACGCATGATTTCCTCACAAGTCAGTGCGCAGAATTTTGAGGGGGTACAAAAGTCACTAGTCACCCTACCAAAAAAAATGTCGCAGAAAATGTATGCGACTGGAGCGTGGAGTAAGAGTCTGAATGCTCGTGGTATAAACAGCGGAGGCTCGGTAGCTACACAAACAATCGAACCATCTCGGGGTTAGTCTTTCGCCGTACACCACTCGAACTAATCATGTAAGCTCTATTTATGAGGTTTTAGCTGAGAGCAATCGTCGTGAAAACTTTCAAATGTAGCACCGGAAATACCCCGCCATACCCACCGCGGTGACTGGTTATCGTGAAATAACCACAGACGTTTAGATCTAGCCGCACCGCCGCACGCTGCCACCGCTGCTTGCGAGTCAGTGTCGCTACGCGACGGCCATCTTGCTGATACCAGAACTCAGAAGCTCTGTGTATAGGACGCCTCGTTCGAAAAACAAAGTTCTTTAGAAAGACGTCATCAGAAATGTGACGTAAGATAAAGCGGACCAATGCTATGCGCGCTATGTAAACAGCTGATAGCGTCTGGCCAATGCCGTGCGCGCTATGTAAACAGCTGGCACTTCCAGGTACTAGCAACATGGCGCGCGGCGGCGCCACTTTTCCGGCACCTCGGTGCGTCTATCTCTATACGTCTGTGGAAAAAACGCTGCCCGTTTCTACCTGCCAATCTGCGCGCGTCTGGTGGAGCTAACTAGGGTAGGCAGGAATCTGGCCTTTCGTGACGAAACCACGGGTATTATCCAGTTGTACTTTGTATTGGCAAATTTGAGTCGTGCAGTGACGAGAGAGAGAGAGAGAGAGAGAGAGAGAGAGGGAGAGAGAGAGAGAGTCAAGAAAACCTTATTTTTCAACGGTAGAGGTAATTAAGTAAAACACCATTATGACTTGGTTGAATACCAACGAGTGTTTGCTCCATGACGCAGATCCGTCCCTATTGTGAGATGTATATATGGCATGATATGATACGATCTATGACATGCACGTGACGTGCTGTGACGTGACGGGACGTGATGCGATTGTTATCATATTGTAATGCATCATAGAATGCCCCCCGTCTGCTTTTACATCGGGGAGCCGGGACGGCCGAGCGGTAGAGCGTTGGACTTTCAATGCCTGGGTTGTGACTTCGACCCGCGCCTGGGGGGCTACGTACGAATTTGTGCTGGCCATTTCTTTTTTTTTTTTTCTCGCTGCCCTTCCTCCTTGATATCACCCTCATGTGGTGGACACAACTCCTCCCCCAATCCCCCCCCCCCCCCCCCCCCCCCCCCCGCCCCCCTCCGTGCATTTGTCTCAGTTATAATAATAATGAGTACTGTATAGGCGCTGTACCCAATGTCATGAATCGGCTCAAAGCGCCGCGAACTGAACCCAACACGCACGCTCACGTGAATCACACGCATTCTCTCACACACTGGACATAAACACATTACAACAACGTGGTGCGAAGTGTCGGCACAGCTATTTAAATTTAGAATTTTAGAATTGCATATATATATATATATATATATATATATATGTATTTTTCGAATTTGGTGGGGTGAACATTTCCAAAGCAGAGGGGGGGGGGGGAGCCGGAGTACCCGGAGAGAACCCCCGACGCATGAACGGCCCGAAGTCACTGTAGTTATAGACATGGTCAGTGTACTTGTCACTGCCATTGTTACTGTGAGTGACATAATTATTTACCGTCACTGTCCGCTTGATCGTAGTGGATCGTAGAGTAGACCCCGCGTTCCGCTGGCCTGTGCACCTTCAACTGGACGTCGCCCCGATCTGCCATTGGTCCACGTGCCCCTTGGTCTTCGTCATCCGGGTTGCCTTGGAAACCTCGTTGTCCTGATGCCATGCCCTCTTCCTGCACAGGTGTCGGGGAATCAGCATCCGGGGCCTCTCGAGCTCTGGCTGAACATAATAATAATAATAATAATATTGGTGGGTGTTTGGGGTTTTAACGTCCTTTTCCACTACATATGGGGTGGTCGGTGGTCTAGTGGTTAAGACTTAGTCACCAATGCGAGAGGTCAAGTTCGAATCCCCCTCGAGGCGACGAATTTGTCTTTCTCGTATGTGGCACCGTTCATTCGGGCCGACCGTCGGGGGTTCTCTCCGGGTACTCCGGCTTGCTCCCCCTCTGCTTTGGAAATGTTCAGCCCCCAAAATTAAAAAATAAATGCAATTCTAAAATTCCGAAAGTTAAATTTCTTAGCCGGCCCTTCGCACCACGTGATTGTAATGTGTTCATATCCAGTGTGTGAGTAAATGCGTGTGATTCACGTGAGCGTGTGTGTTGGGTTTACCTCGCTTTGAGCCAAATATTTGGAATAAAGCGCTGCATATTATAATTATTATATGGGTGATATCAAAGACGAGGTAACGATGAAAAAGCCAGCACAAATATTTCGCCCCAGCCGGGATACGAACTCACGGCCCGAGCATTAGAAGTCCAACGCTCTACCATTCGGCCACCCCGGCTCCCATAATAATAATAATTTTCCCCAACTCTTCGCTAGCTCCAGCAGTATTCCTGTAAGGTCATGGGTGGAATCCACGGAGGGCTCGGAAGCTGGGGGGTCGAGGGGAGAGGGGAGAAGAAGAAAAAATCAACGCGTAGCCGGTGGTCAAATAGATAGTGCCTACGATTCAAGCGAACTTGTCCGCCGTCACCGCGCGAACGGCCGTCACCAATGTCACGGTGTTGAAGCGTTGGTTCGAGCCCAGGTCGAACTTGTGATACGTGATACCAGTTTGTCCTGGCTACCGGGCTGCTATGCTCATCGGGGGAGTTCTCTCCGGGTCTTCCGGCTTTCCTCCCCCAGTAAAATTCAAATATTAAAAATATAGGATAATCATGTATGTTGGGTGGCGCACCACAGCAGCCCGAATTTCTCAAAAGGCATTACAGAGCAGTAAAAAATTTAAAAAAAATAAAATAAAATCCCTAAAAATCCCATATAGTGTTTAAGTCAATACGTATGGCGCGCATACAACAGCGTATGAAAAACTTTTCATCGTATGCGTTTAATCTGTGCATCAGAATCAACCATTTCAGTCACTGAAAAACATTGTGGTGACTCTGCCCGGCGTATTAAATCATGTTGCTCTAGAAGCGTACAGCGCACTGAGCAGACGGCGTGATCTGGTTGCAGGCTGAACGAACGAACGAACGAACTTTCTTTTCAACGGAAAAGATTTAGCCACACAAGGGTTAAATTTCAATCTGCCGTTGCTACAAAGGAAAGAACTACTTGCAAAAAGCAAAGAAAACATACAACACTGAGCCAAAAAAAAAAAAAAGGAATGAGAGAGAGAGAGAGAGAGAGAGAGAGAGACACACACACACACACACACACACACACACACACACACACACACACACACACACACACACACACACACACAGAATCTATAATAGCCTTACTTAGACCGCATGCAGTTATGATACACTGAAGCCGTTAAAGAGATCGTATAGGATCAGTATATAATCGGACAGTTAAGAGACGGGGCATTGGGGACCAGCTAGACGGCGCTGATTGGCTGCTAATTTTAGAAGATTTTTCGAGTCCCAGTCTGTTGAAGAATGGACTGCAGGCTCAAAGAAAGTCGTCTTTCTCTTATAGTAGATGCCACGAAGTCCCGTAAACGGTCGCGATGGTTAGATGAGACATCCTTCATCTGGTAAACGGGAGCCGGGGTGATCGAATGGTAGAGCGTTGGACTTCTAATGCACAGTCGTTGAAAAGGAACTTAAGTAAGAGAGAGAGAGGGAGAGAGAGACAGAGAGAGAGAGAGACAGAGAGAGAGAGAGACAGAGAGAGGTAATAAAGCAGCAGGAGTAGATTGAGGTGTCTTTATATATATGCAGCAACGTTTTACGTATGCGCATTGCATGTCTTCGCTTTCGTTTTGTTTGCTTCTTAACCCGGTTGCTGTTCTAGTCTTCGTGGGTTTTTGGTTTTGTTTTGGGTTTTTTGCTGTTTTGTGGTTGTTGTTGTTTTTGTTTTCCTTTGTTGTGGTCACTGTGACTTTATTTGACTTGCTTGAGACTGTTGTTACTCTGTAAGGTGGTAACATGTGTAACAGTGAGTGTTCGTATTATTAATTTCTCTGCTGTATGTTTTGTTTTTGGTTTTTGGTTTTTTTTTGTGGTTTAAGTTTCTGTTTTGTTTTGTTTTGGTTTATGATCTTTTGTTTTAGTTTAAGAATGTGTGTATATTCGTTCTCCGCCTTATGGTGAACATTTACTATGGATGGAGTAATTAATATTCAATGCCCCTAGGCTCCTGAATAAAATTCTTCTGAATCTGAAAAAAAAAATCTGGATCGTGAGTTCGATCCCGGCTGGGGCCAAATATTTGTGCTTGCTTTTTCATCGTTGCCCGGTCTTTGATATCACCCTGTGTGGTGGAAAAGGACGTTAAACCCCCAAACACCCACCCACCCTCATCTGGTAAACAGCCGTAGAGCTTTGAAAGTGGTAGTTTTTTATGTTGTTTCCATAGTAATGGAAACAACATAATAGGACGGGCTAAAATTTCCACGTTCATAGGCAAGCATCTGTGGTACAAACGCACGTCACTGCCGATCTCCCGCAGAGACGATTATGCAAGTGTAACTCTGACAATGACGTAAGAAAACTTGCGTCATCGATGCTGACGCGTATGGTGTTCCGAACGCACTTCTCCTCCTCAGTGAGTGCCGTCTGTGCGGATGTGTGTGCGTGTGTGCGTGTGTGCGTGTGTGAATTGTGTCCGGGCCCGTTTCTTCGAAGATACTCAACCGAATGGCTTCAAATTTGGGGTATCCAAATTTATCGAAATGTTACATTAGACGATTCAAGCGTGTAATGATTGCTTAAGTGATTTGGGAGTTATCGCCCTTTTGAGACAAGTTGGTTGTCTTTCGTGTACAGGCGTAATATTTATTTAAATCACTCAATTTTTTGGCAGAAGATAGCTTGAATACGGACTCTGAATTGACTTACTACTAGAAAATGGTCGCTCTTATAGTTTTCATGTAAACCGAGCCTGAGTTGACATTGCATGTGAACCCAGTTCAGATGCCTATTTCTCCGAAAATACTAAACCGATCGATTTCAAATTTGGGGTTTCTAAATGAATCAAGATTGTTGAATAGAAGGCCCGATCCAGGTACGATTGCACACATGATTTGCGAGTTATCGCCCTTTTCAAAAAAAGTGGCTTTCTGGCGTTTAAAGGCGTAATATTTACCTAAACCACTCCATTTTTGGGACATAGATAGCATGAATACGGACTCTCAACTGAGTGAATTTGGGAGGTTGTCGCTTTTATACTTTTGGCGTAAACCGTACCTGATGAAAGTGCTGGTGAACACACTTTAGATCTCAAAATCGCTCCTACTATACATAGATAATGAGCCTGGGGTGCCATAAAAAATATACAAAAAAAATTAGAAAAATTCACTGCAGCCGTTGTCGTCAGTTGACTCGAAAATTTGTACTCGAAGCACATTTCCTTTACACAAGCCACACGCCTCACAAACATCGCAGAAAAGGCACACGCGCACTGACGCAAAACTGTATCAGCGTCAGTTTGCCGACGTCATGTTTGATTGACGTGGGGGTGTGTCGTCACTTTTCGGAAGTTCTCTATTTGTAGAAACGGAAACGGTAATGACTGCGAAGTGGTTACAAGTTAAGCAAATAAAAGCGACACAAAAGGGACAGAAACCACTTAACTTTGACAAAGGACGGCACAGGTCGACGTTTCGGCTTACGCCTTCTTCAAGACATAAACAAATGGGACATAACTTCAACAAACAAGCAAAAGGTAACTCTGCGGACGTACTGACATACACGGCGCGGAAAAAAAAAAAAAAAAAAAAAAAGGGTGGGCAAGAAAAGGACCAGAAAAAATAGCAAAATTATCACAACACCCATCCTTAGGTGACAGAAGACCATGGACTGTGTGTGAAAAAAAAAAAAAAAAATGTTGGGCAGAAAAGAACAAAAAAGAATAGTGAAAATTAGCAATCACAACACCCATCCTTTGGTGACAAGGACCATGGATTGTGTGTGAAAAAAAGTTCAGAGGGTTATGTTACGTTATGTTTTTCACACACAATCCATGGTCCTTGTCACCAAAGGATGGGTGTTGTGATTGCTAATTTTCACTATTCTTTTTTGTTCTTTTCTGCCCAACATTTTTTTTTTTTTTTTTTCACACACAGTCCATGGTCTTCTGTCACCTAAGGATGGGTGTTGTGATAATTTTGCTATTTTTTCTGGTCCTTTTCTCGCCCACCCTTTTTTTTTTTTTTTTTCCGCGCCGTGTATGTCAGTACGTCCGCAGAGTTACCTTTTGCTTGTTTGTTGAAGTTATGTCCCATTTGTTTATGTCTTGAAGAAGGCGTAAGCCGAAACGTCGACCTGTGCCGTCCTTTGTCAAAGTGAAGTGGTTTCTGTCCCTTTTGTGTCGCTTTTATTTCTTCTCTATTTGTAGACGGGGAAAGCGGGAGTTTCATTGATGTAGTGAGCTTTGTTTTTCCCACTGACTCTCACTCAATAGCATAGTAGAGTGAGAGAACACCACATAGGTCTCAATGGAGCACATGCACAAACGCGGCTCGCGCAAGTCTGCGTGCGTGCGTGCGCGCGCGCGTATGTCTGTGTGTGTCTGTGTGCGCGCGCGCGCAGCAGACATAACACATAGTGAAAAAACGTTCGCCGCGCAGACTTGTCTGTTAAACACATTGAGCCGGTATAAATTCGATCTTTACACTGCGCAGCAGCAACACTTCAATTTTCATGGGGCTGCTTTCATTGCAAGAATTGTATCCGAGTCAAAGTTATTACGTCAAATGTATTATGCGTCATCCCAATGAGGAAAACGTCATAGATTTCAAAGAAAACAACTTGACGTCTCTCTTCCAAAACCAAGATTGGTCTGACAAGCCCGGTCAGTTGTTTCCATTGAGAGAGAGAGAGAGAGAGAGAGAGAGTGTGTGTGTGTGTGTGTGTGTGTGTGTGTGTGTGTGTGTGTGTGTGTGTGTGTGTGTGTCCTCCCGTATACATGGCATTACAAAAGAACGACCGTGACGACAGCAGGTGATTAAATGGAAACAACATATTGGGCTGGTCAGTGGCCATCTTGTTTCATCTCAGCTAGGAACATATAAGCTTCAAAAATAAAATGCACTCACCTCTTTTCCGACGGTACCAAAAGATGCCGCCAATGAGACCGATTAAACCCAATACACCGGAAATAACCGATCCAACGATAACACCAGTGTCTGAATTTGATGCCCCTGGAGTCTCCGGCACGTCTCCTGCAATGCAGAGTTAATTTTAGTTGTATCAGTCAATCAGATTGCTGAAACTTAAAGGTCCATTTGTCAAAGAGTCTGGGACTAAAGACAGTTCTCTGCTTCAAATGTTACCTTTTAAAATAGACAATAAAGTATACTCACGGAATAAAGTAATCTACAATCGTTTAATTCAAAATGTCTCAAAGTCGGTCCTAGTTAGGAAAACACCTTTGAAACAAAAATAGTGCATTCCATTCTTGAGTGAACATGATGCAAAAACAAACAAACAAACAAACAATGTTCTTCACAGTTTGACTGCAAAGACGCGTGGTGTGGTTCTGCAGTTTGCAAGTTGAGCGGAGTGCGCGTTTGTTTAATTGGAATCAAATTATAATTCAACCCCCCCCCCAAAAAAAAAAAAAAAAAAAAAACTCTTTTGCCTCACCCTCAACTTTAAGCCGTCTCACTGCACTAAGCTTGTACATTTCCGTACGATTCCAGTCCGCAGTGCACGTGCACCGGAGTCCGTTGTGCTCAGCTGTCAGTGGTTTGATGGACAGCAGACTCTGAACGAATGAGACACCTCGAATGTCAGGCGTGTCCGGGTGTCCGTCGCAGGCGAAATCCACTGACGTCACAAGGGGCTTGCCGTCATGGACCACACACGTCATCGTGAGACCGCCACCCGCCTGTCGGGTGTCGCCTGTGTAACCGTGGATCTCCGGTGGTTTTTGTGGTGGATCTGTATCATAATAAAATGATAATAAATGGCATTTGTAGGGCGCATTTCTTTGAAGAAACTCAAAGCGCCGATCACTCACACACATTTTACAAAGACGGACAGACATACACTGGTGAAACTGACTAGTTGCAGAAGAAATTACTGGAAGGCATTGCAAAAAAAAAAAAAAAAAAAAAAAAAGAAGGAACGTATTTACACTGCCCTTAAAATGCAGGCAGTGTGAGGGCATTTCCCAGATTTGCAGGCAAAGAATCCCGAAAAGGTTGGTGCGACATGAACGAAATATCGAGTTTATCGACCCCTGAGTGTGGAGAAAAGGTTACAATATTATGACACAAATTGACCGTGGGGTCGTATGCAGTGTTTATTTAAAGAACAATGTCTGGCGAGTGTGCGGAATTGTAGTCATTTTTATTGTCATGAAAAAGCGTGATTTTTTTTGTAGGGCAAAGTGTATGCCAGGGACTGCAATAAGAGGCAAGCTGCTGGTGAAGCTGGGGTGTTTTGCGCTGGGACTTTTGGGCAAAGGTGACGCGAGTGGACTTGAGTGAAGTGACTTTCATTACTTGCATTACTTCAGTGAGGCCTGAGTGGAAAGAAGACACTCAAATTTTTGTCAACCCCTGTCAGAAGCGTGCCCTTGAATTGTCTGTGCATGGTTATTTTTGTTTCTAGATTGAATTTGTTTTCTGTTTTTGTTGTTGTTGTTGTTTTGTTTTTGTTGTTGTTGGTGGGGGTTTTTTGTTTGTTTGTTTGGTTTTGTTTTTTTTTTTGGTTTTTTTTTTTTTGGTTGTTGTTTGTTTGTTTGTTTGTTGTTGTTTTTTTGTTGTTGTTGTTGTTTTTTTTTTGGGGGGGGGGGGCTATGATGTCTGAAGCTAACAGGGAATGTATAGTTATTTTGAAGCCTTGTCCATTCGTATTCTTTGATCACATTCGAAGCCAAGGTTTGCAGGCGGGCGCCTTAATCACTTGCTGAAATCCGCTTGTCATAAAACATAATTATGTGAGCGTCCTACAATAATACAATTATGAAAACAGGAGTAATGTACCTAGTCTGAGAAAGTGAATTACTTTGCTCAGTTGCTAACACTTACAGTTCAGGTTCACAACAAAGGTAGCGTTCACTGATAGGCCGTCGCTATAGGTGACTGAACACGTGACCACCTTCCCGTCATCCTCTGGTGCGTGTGGGGTCCACACGCAGTCCCGGTCTTTCCGCTTTGTACATGTCACGCCATGCCACGTCACGCCGGTCACGTGGTCGTGCTTGTTCTTAGGGTCACAGGTCAAGGTCATACTCTCGGACCCATCTGTAGTAAACGGATCGGGTCCTGATATGACGACGAGGGAGGAGCTAGGTGTGGTTGTCACGATGGTTTGGGTGGTTGTTGTGGCTATCCCTGCATGAGAAGAACTGAAACTGATCAACTCAGCCATAGTAAAGGCCGTTATTCATCTAGCGAACACAGACTTCGCGAAAAAGTAACGCAGACTCCTTCTTTGGCGAAGAGGTTTTCTAACTTGGTGCTCTCGCTGTACCGAAATCACGTGACTGAAGAAAAATAGCAATGGCGCCGATTGTGAGTTTACCAGGGAAGTGGATCTTGTAGCAACTGTGATTTTAGAGGGAAATCAAGGAGTGATACGACAACATGGCTTTAATCACTTAAAATGGGCACTATTTTTAACCACGCGATCTGACACAACTACGCCATGAATTCCATTAATTACCGAAATAATCACCAACTAAAACAGTGAACCAATCAGAGAACACTTCGGCCATCGCTAGCTCGTGTTCGCATTGCAGGCTGAGCGAACCTCGAATAGCCCAAACAGCCTCAACAAGGAAAATTTGTCGTGTTGCCGAATGACCCTCGCGAGTATCCTTCGGCGAATATTATCGCTAGATTAAGAATGGCCTTAAGGGCACTCAGAGGGGTGAGAGGTGACGACAGAGCAGACACCCTCGCCGGCCGGGCAAGCATTACGGATTGCCTGCGCCTAGGACGATCATTATTCATGATAATAATAATTTGGAGACGCTCGCAGGTCACTGAATGGACTCGGAAACAACATACTTGGCTTGTGACCATTTTGTTCTTCATTATTGCAAGCCCGGCAGCGCCCCCACCCCCATCCCCTTTTGATATTTCCAGCCTGTGTCGGCTGGATAGCGCCCCCTCCTCTACTCACCTTCCACCCTGGGCAAAATATCTTCCCCACGCATGTAACTATGGATGTCTTAGTAAAGATAATCATCTTACGTTTAGTGGTAGGTCCTGTAGTGCTGCCAACACTGCCTGTGAAAGAAAAAGTCGGATGCCATTATTAGGAAAATGCGTTTTCTTCAGCCAAATGGACTTTATAAATAATAATAATAATAATAATAATATGGGCATTTCAGGAACGCCCTCCCTCTCAAGGGAGCTCAGGCCACCTTACAATTAACACTCAGAGTCACTCGCTCACGAGAAACACACACACAGAGAGCAAGCCTCCACATATACATTTAACTACATGCACGGTCTTCTACACACACACACACACACACACACACACACACACACACACACACACACACACACACACACACTTGACCAGCAAGATGATGCGGCAACAGTTATTTCAGTGCTGAGGGCAGTGAAGAGGTGGGTTTTCCGATTTGTTTTTGAAGGCCGGATTTTTTGTTGTTGTTGTTTTTGTCTGCATAATTATGTGAGTGGTGCTGGGAGATCATTCCAACAAGGCGGACCTTGGCATGAATAACTACGCTGACCGAAGGTCTTTGATTTGACATCAGGGATATATAAGGTGTCTAGAGGGAGTGTAAAGCTGACGCAATGAAGACAGATATGGAGGACAGGGGGTGCTTACCGGAGCTGTAGGATGCTCTGAAGCCATCTCCACTTACAGCCTCGTCCGACTTGAAACGGATCCGCATGGAATTCCTGGAACTTGTTATCGCAGACGGTGTAGAGTTGCCGCACGCTCGTACAATGCGGGGAGAATTCGAGAAACCCCCGTCCCGGACCTGGGGAATTGATATGTAGCCAGAGGTGCGTTCAGTTAGCTTAGCGGCTACGTAGGAAAGCGAGGAAAGCTAGCGAAGCCGTTCAGTTGCGTGTAGCCAGGCTAGCCCCTAGCGTAGGAAAAGTAGAACCCCGCAGGGGTGCTAGCTTCTCATTTCAAGATGGCGACCGTTCGTGTTGGCTTCAAATTAAGGACGGGAATTTTTCCAACTGTTTGATTTTTAAAGATCGATGGGACTGCATCATGACCGTTGTGTATCAGGCTTGATCTGTACCAACTTATTATCCAGTTTAATTTGCTGAATCCTATTAGGGACGTTCATAAATCATTTCTAAGCCAGCGTTTCCTTTGTTCACGTTCAGCGTTCACGCTCAGCGCTGGTTGTTGCTAAATGACGAAGTCTTTCATATGCGCGTCAGTCTGGGTTTCTGTCTTTGGCCTGGTTCTCTTCACTCAACATGCAAAACAACTTGTCTGTGGCTTGCGTATTTCTTACGATCGCCCCCTCAACAGCATTATCGGAAAGTTCTTGTATAAGAAGTGTCTTCACAACGTAAACATTCACGCTTTCCGCCATTTTGAAAATGCTCGCATGGCTTGCGCCGTTCAGTTGACTGCTAGTTTTCTCCTTTTTCCGATCGCTACGTGGACCTAGATATCTACCGCAACTGAACGCGTCTCTGATTCTGATAGACAAAGTCAGTGCTACAAATCACAGTGCATCAGTTCTCCGACAGACAATTAAATCACACGCGTGGGGTTGTCTGTCGGAGTATCCGAGGGTATTCCCCTGCCAGAACGTCCCATCTCTATTCTTTCTATCAGTATCGGTAGCAGGGAATAATAATAATAATAAGGACGACTTATAAGGCGCCTATACATGAAATAAAACAGGCTCTAAGCGCCGTACATCATAACTACATACGCCACTTTCATACAGACAGACTCACAGGGAACATTCAAAGTTAAACAATATCTCACAACAAGCAGGCTGACACGGTGCGGAAGGGCAGAGAGTAAATTAGTAATCAGTTTTAAACCCTCAGTTTTAAACCCTCGAACCCTCGATTTGCCGCTCGACAAAGCTGCCGTATACTGGCAAACATCGGTAAATCATTTTTCTATTTCCATTTTGTTGAAAAGTACCATTACACCTTTTAGGCTACTTTCATCTTGCAATCCCTTTTACAATCCAATGACGTCACTAACTTACCGTGTGGTGCCATTGCACCGCAGAAAGAAAATCAGATGGGTTTCCATGGAGAATCATAGGGCGTGGCTATGAGCCTGTAGGCTACATGTTATTTCGCGAATAAAAGAGTACTGATTACTTTCTGGAAAGTCAAAAGTTTGGCACGAAGTTATATGATGGTTTGTTGGAACAGACGTAAAGCGTTAAAAGTAGACGGTGTTGATTTTTTGACTCTCGTGTAAAACACAGTTAATAGCCATTTATCGTCTGTCGGGCAGCTGGGATAGCCGAATGGTACAGTCTTGGACTTTCAATGCTTGGGTCGTGAGTTCGAATCCCGGCTGGGTCCAAATGTTTGTGCTGACCCTGTTCTCGTTCGCCCGTCTCAAGTATCACCCATGCAAGGTGAAAAAGGATGTTAAACTTCGAAACACCCTCCCACCCGTCGTTTGTCTGTGTGTGACAAACTCTAACACTGGCTTCTTCTCATAAATAGTAGTAACACCAAACTTTACTCTTAGTGGCAAGGCATTTCCAATACATGTACTAATAATACTGTGTTTGTTTGTTGGGTTAATCGGTTGTTTGTTTGGTTGATTTTTATCTTTCTTTCTTTTTTTTTTTTCTTTTTTTTCTTTTTTTTTTTTTTTTTTGGGGGGGGGGGGGAGGGGTAAGCTGCTAAATAGTCTTTGTTGCTTGCGCGGCGTTAAGCCACAAATAACTAATTAATCAACTAACTGGGTTTTTTTTTTGTTTTTTTTTTTCAAATAGAAACGGAAACGGTAATGACTGCAAAGTGGTTACAAGTTAAGCAAATAAAAGCGACACAAAAGGAACAGAAACCACTTAACTTTGACAAAGGACGGCACAGGTCGACGTTTCGGCTTACGCCTTTTTTTTTTTTTTTGTTCGTTTCAGATCTTTTAGTGTTACTCTTATACGGTATTGTTTCAGATCTTTTAGTATTACCCTTATACGGTATACCTTGTGACAAGGCATGTCCAATACATATACTAATAATATTGTATTTGTCTGTTTGTTTAGTCGGTTGGTTGTTTGGTTGGGTTTTTTTTAAATTATTATTTCAGATCTTTTAGTATTACCCTTATACAAAATACCTTGTGTTTCCAGTACATGTACTAATAATATTGTGTTTGTCTGTTTGGTTAGTGGGTTGGGTGTTTGGTTGGGTTTTGTTGTTTGTTTCAGGGGCGCCGGAACCGGGGGGGGGCAGGGGTGGCAGCTGCCCCCCTGTACCCAAGCAGGGGGGGGGGGGCAAGAGTGTCTTTTTGCCCCCCCCCCCCCTGGAAAATCAGGTGACTATGGCAAGAGGGGATGGGGGTCAAAGCCATGGTTTTGCCCCCCCCCCCTCCCCTACCTTTCCCCTACCCCTCTTCCTGCTCTCTCCCTCATCCCACCCAACAGAGAACTTCCGTTTTTGCAGACCGAAGGCTGTCCGCTCCTCTGATTGCCCCCCCCCCCCACCCCCACCCCGCTTTTCACTTTTTTCGGGAAATGTCCTTCTTTTCAGTGGCTCCCTGGTTCGTAAAGGTTTTTTTTTTTTTTTTGTCTGCGCAGCATCTGATCGCCCCCCCCCCCTCCCCCCGCTGTTCACTTTCTTCGGGCAATGTTCCCCCCTCCGAGATTCTGCCCCCCCTCCCCCCAACATCTTCCGGCGCCCCTGGTTTGTTTCAGATTTTATATACCACCGCTGTGTTCATTCAACTTTAGTGTATTACCTCGACATAATCGTAGTTACAGGAGACGCCTCCCCATTCCAGATCAAACTGCTCAAACGTCAGCGTGATGCGTTCATCATCTGGCCGTCGAATGACGTAGACACAGTCCTTGTTCCCAGGGTAACTGGCAGGGTAGTCAGGAGACTGCAGGGTTCCTGTACTTTCCGTGAATCTTCCTCCACAGGCTTAAGCAGAAAGAGAGGTAAATGAAAACTAAGGAGTAACATACATTTCACGTGTGCACTATAACGTTAAAAGAAATCATGATAAATTCTCCCTTCAGCCATTGCATTTTCGTATATTGCGTAAAGCCTGTGCAGCAACCATGCAGCTGAAATACAGCGCGTGTGTTTGTCATGCGTCCTCGCATAAGAAATATTCTAGCTTGTCTCTAACTGTCAAAGAAGACATTTCTGTCAAAACTTGTTGTGTAACAGTTAGAACTCTTTCATGGTGATGGACACCGTATCCTCTGCGCCTTTCTTAACTCACGAAGAATTTAACTCTTAAAACCCCATCCAAAAATCTCGTGGGTTCTTGAAATCTTTATATCACTAGCAGCCTCTTCGGGCCGTTCTTATGCAATATGCAGTAGTCTCTGGCCTAGCAGGAAGACCCACGCCTTGTGTAATAGTGGCTTGAAGTGGCCGCGACTGGTGTGCAGTGGCTGTTTCTTTTTACTAGTACCCAGTCTTATCGAATAGTAGTCAGGGGGTGATCGGGCTTGGCCTGTTAGGAGTTAATGTTACTATTATCATTGCTTGGGCTGTTAGGAGTTCATGTTACTATTATCATTGCTTGGGCTGTTAGGAGTTAATGTTACTATTATCATTGCTTGGGCTGTTAGGAGTTAATGTTACTATTATCATTGCTTGGGTTGTTAGGAGTTAATGTTACTATTATCATTGCTTGGGCTGTTAGGAGTTCATGTTACTATTATCATTGCTTGGGCTGTTAGGAGTTAATGTTACTATTATCATTGCTCGGGCTGTTAGGAGTTAATGTTACTATTATCATTGCTTACGTTCTGCTGTGTAGTCACCTGAAAATGAAAATGAGAAAGAAACATAAGAATTTAATTCTCTCCTAATCGACAAAACCCCTCCCTGCTTATCCCTACTCCGGCTCTACACATAGTTCAACTCAGTACTGGTAAACACTTCCAGGAATAGTCTCATGTCACTGGCTTGTCCAAAAACAGCTTCTTCTATTCTGCAGTTTCCCTATGGAACTCACTTCCTTATTAACTCAAGTTGCTATCATCTGCTTCGCTATTCAAAAGGCCCGTTCCCATCAACATTCAAACACTGCTTTTTCGCTCGTGAAAGGTAGGTCTGCAACCTAAAAAAAAAAAAAAAAAAAAAAGCCACGTACAGTGTGTGTGTGTGTGTGTGTGTGTGTGTGTGTGTGTGTGTGTGTGTGTGTGTGTGTGTGTGTGTTTTAAACTATCCGACTGCGAAATGCACAGTCAACTCTGTCACAGTTACGTGGTTTCAGCGTCTCTGAAACCCTTATAATAGCCAAGGGAAGCCTGAGTTCACAGCTCATTTCGCGTTTTGACATTGAGCGAGAAAGGTCGCAGTGATTAGTCTTCTCGTGCAGCACACAACACCCGCTAGACATTAGTGAGATTTAGTAGGATTTCGTACGGAGGACTTCGTTGAGCAGCGTAACCCATTTACATGTAAATTAGGCTCACACGGCAGAGGCCGCGAGCTGCTAACGCGCTGCGATTAGCTAATGGTACCCGTAACGTGCCTAATTTACATGCAAGTGCGAAGTTCTCCGTACGAAGCCCTACTAAGTCTCGCTATTGTAGCGATGTGCCTCGTTCACTGACTAAAAGCACATTAAAATCACTGTAAACTCGATCCAGGCTGGGGCCAAACATTTGTGCTGGCTTTTTCATCGTTGCCCCGTCTTTGATATCACCCTATGTGGTGGAAAAGGACGTTAAACCCCCAAACCCCCACCCACCCACTGTAAACTCACGCTCTGGTTTTATAACGGTCTCCGAAGTGAAGAAAACTCTTTAACTGTGACAGAGTTGCCTGTACGATGCACAGTCGCAGGAGTCGCAGTTTAAAACACACACACACACACACACACACACACACACACACACACACACACACACACACACAATGTTTGCGGCTTTTTGTTGAGACTGCAGACCTTTAAGCGCCTTCAGCACACCGCGGTGTGGGAGCTGCAGGTCACAGACTACAATTTGTTGCTACTCCCCGGCTCCTACAAATGTCAGGCAGCACAAGTCCTTGAAAACGATTTGGAAAACCAAAACACACAATGGTTCCCAGCAGCAAGACATGTCCGCAAGCTGCATGCCAAAAATTAAGCCTGGTCAGCGTAATTTTCATACTCTGCCGGTGTCGCGTCCTTCCCTACCCCGTAAACACAACTGTGCACTCTGTTATCCGTGCCCTGGCACACGCCCAAGGATATGGCCAAAAATAGGTCAACCCCAAGTCAACGCTCCCATTGTTATACACGTCAAAAATCCCTCTTTTCACCAAAACCAAAAATCTGGGGTCAAGTGCTCTTTTAGGAACTCACAAAAGCACAGGGAAAAGTGGAAAAGTCATTTTGATAGTGCAGGTCCTCTTACTTCCTTGTCTGCCTCATTTGAATTATGTTCTGTGACCTGCAGCTCTTCGTTTAGGCGTCTGGACTTCCACACACGCAGGGAGCCGGGGTGGTCGAATGGTAGAGCGTTGGACTTCTAATGCTCGGGTCGTGAGTTCGATCCCGGCTAGAGCCAAATATTTGTGCTGGCTTTTTCATCGTTGCCCCGTCTTTGATATCACCCTATGTGGTGGAAAAGGACGTTAAACCCCCAAACATCCACCCACCCACCCTTCCACACACGCTGAGTGCATGGTCGTGAAAAAGTTAAGAGCTATGCATGTAAAATAGCTGGTTACCGGAGACGTAGGATGCCCTGAAGCCGACTCCACCGACCAAGTCATCTGACTTGAAACGAATCCTCATGGAATTCCCGGAACTTCTTGTCGCAGAGGGTGCAGTGCTGCCGCACGCTCGTCGAATGAGGGGAGATGACGAGGAATCCCCGTCCCGGATCTGGACAATTGACATGATTAACAAGTCAGTGCGACCAATCACTGTGCACCAGTACAACCGACAGACAAAACACACGTGTGGGGTTGTCTGTCGGAGTATTGGGGGGAGGTTGGGGGAGGGGGGAGAGAATGGGGGCGGGGGGGCAGAGGGTGTCCTTGCCAGAACGTCCTATGTCTATTCTTTATATCGGTGTCGATATGTTTGCGGAGGCTCGGTAGCTACGCAAACAATCGAACCATCTCGGGGTTAGTCTTTCGCCGTAAACCACTCGAACTAATCATGTAACTGTTTATACCACGAGCATTCAGACTCTTACTTCTACTGATCTAGTTGCATACATTTTCTGCGACTTTTTTTCTGGTAGGGTGACTAGTGACTTTTGTAACCCCTCAAATTCTGCGCACTGACTTGTGAGGAAATCATGCGTAGGGCAGTTGAAATTGCTTGATGTCAAGAAGAATATCATTCAAAGCAAGTGCTCATATACTGACATTCAAAACTGCACTCGCAAATACTTTACAGAGAATTTTCTGTGCGATCATTTTACGTGATCCAAGCAGAATAGAATCCCCCCCCCCCCCAACGTGAGCAAAATAACTGTGCACCTGCAGTGACGTATGAGTTCCAAATGTTTGAAACGACGCACTTTCTGGTTGATGACGTAACTGGAGTGTGTTTTTGTGAACTCGTAAACCAGTGAGTGGGTTATAGAAAGTCATAACTCACACTGTCGCTCTCTGTGTCATTACTATTTTCGGACGAAAAGCACTCATAGTTAACTCACTGAAAGTTTGCACTGGCGAGTGGTGTATTAATGTTAATTCGCAAATAAAAGAGTACTGGTTACTTTCTGGAGAGTCAAAAGTTTGGCACGAAGCTATATCATGGTTTATTGGAACATGTGAAGCGTCCAAAGTATATGGTGTTGACTTTTTTACTCTCGTGTATAACACAGTTAATAGCCATTTATGGTCTGTCAATGAACCGGGATAGCCGAATGGTAGAATCCTGGACTTTCAATGCTTGGGTCGTGAGTTTGAATCCCGGCTGGGGCCAAATATTTGTGCTGGCCTTGTTCTCGATGCCCCGTCTCAAGTATCAACCATACAAGGTGGAAAAAGGATGTGAAACTTCGAAACGCCCGCCCGCCCGAGTGACAAACTCTAACACTGGCTTTTTTTCTCGTAAAATTAATAGTACTAAAACGAAACTTTGCTCCTCACTTGTGGCAAAGCATTTCCAATAAATGTACTAAAGATTATTGTTTTTGTCCGTTTGGTTAGTCGGTTGGGTGTTTGGGTGGGTTTTGTTGTTTGTTTCAGATTGTCTAGTATTACCCTTATACAGAATACCTTGTGGCAAGGCATTTCCACTACATGTACTAATGATATTGTGTTTGTCTGACTGGTTAGTCGGTTGGTTGTTTGGCTGGGGTTTTTTGTTTGTTTCGGATCTTTTAGCATTACCCGCATACGCTATACAACCCCTGTGTTCGTTCAACTTTAGTGTATAACCTCGACATAATCGTTGGGACAGTTGGCGCCTCCCCATTCCAAATCAAACTGTTCAAACGTCAGCGCGATGCGTTCACCATCTGGCCGTTGAATGACGTAGACACAGTCCTTGTTCCCAGGGTAACTGGCAGGGTAGTCAGGAGATTGCAGGGTTCCATTACTCGCCCTGAATGTCCTCCCACAGTCTTGGTCTGGAAGAAAGGTGAAAGAAAACTCAGGAGTGAAATTCATTTCACGTGTGCAGTGGATTCTTTTATACTATAATGTTAAATGAAATCGTGATCACTTCTCCTTCAGCCATGTGCTGTATGTTGGTATACTGCGAAAAGACCATGCATCTGAAATACAGCATGTTCGCTTTTTGTAAAAGAGCACACGATGCCCTCTTAGGTAATAAACACAGATTCAGTAGTTTTTAGTTAATGATGATGATGATTGGCCATTTGTATAGTGCTACAATAAAACTTCCATGCAGTAAGCATGCTCACGGCGCCTTTGGAGAGAGAGAGAAAGAGGGATAAGGTGCGTCTTGAGGTTCCGCTTGAAGGTCATGACTGACGCAGAACCTGAAGAGGTGAGATGGCAAGTTGTTCCAGAGGCAAGGAGCCATGAAAGCCCGTTTTATTTAGTTTTCTGTTGAGTTTGCATTCTTTGTTGATGATTATTGTTAACACAACAACAACAACAACAACAACAACAACAACAGGAGATGCTTATTGGATATTTGATAGTTAATCAAAGTAGAATGGAGACCGCTATAATTCTATTCAACAGTTTTAGGTTACATTTGTGTGGGAGTTACAAAACAGTTGTTTTGGTTTTGTTGTTGTTGTCGTCGGGTTTTTGTTTGTGCAACATTATAATTTTCTTATTCCTATTTATTCTTCAAAAGTGTGTGTGTGTGTGTGTGTGTGTGTGTGTGTGTGTGTGTGTGTGTGTGTGTGTGTGTGTGTGTGTGTGTGTTATTTAGGGTTTAACGCCGCGCAAGCAACAAAGACTATTTCGCACCTAATCAAAGCCCTTCTAAAATAAAAAAAGACATTAAAACAAGATTGATTGATTTATTTATTTATTTACACCACTCGCCAGTGCAAACTTTCAGTAAGTTAACCATGAGTGCTTTACGTCCGAAAATAGTAGGGAAACAGAGAGCGAAAGTGTGATATACGGCTTTCCATATACCACTCAGTGGTATATGAGTTTACAAAAACACACTCCAGTTACGTCATCGGTCAGTGGCCTTGAAATGGAGATTTCTGACCTTCTGCTAAAAACGCCGAAGATGGATGAAAAATGAGGTGACGTTGACTGCATTTGGAAAGACAACGCAAAGAGCAGCAAAACAATACATCGAACTCTACCTGGAAACGTGTAAACAAGACATACAGCCACCAACATCGCCACAAAACGCCTCCGGGGAGGCGAGAAGAGCACACGAGACTAAACTAAGCAGACGTAAAACACAAAACAATTTTACAATAAAACACACAAGCAGACGAACTACTGTTTTTCTGCCTATCGTGAAGAAAATAAGAAGATATGGCCTCGCCGGAGGCTCGGTAGCTACTCGTACAATCGAACCATCTCGGGGTTAGTCTTTCGCCGTAAACCACTCGAACTAATCATGTAAGCTTTATATATATACCACTCTACTACTATTACAGGTCATGGTGTAAAATTTGTAATTCACCACGCGTGGTATAACTTTGTACCCATGCAACTCACACGTGAATTATCGATGTACCTAAAAAGTAACCGTGCACCGCTGTGTAGAAATACACAGTTTCAGCTGTCGTCTGACAAAATGGAAGGTTCACACATTTGACTTTGAATTGAACTGAATTGACTAAGACGGCTGTCGGTTTCTAGCCTACAACGAACGGGTCTCTAAAACACGTACCTGTTCGAGTCCCTGTGTAGACGCCAGGGAAAGAACGAGGGCCGACACAAACGAAGAAAACACTGACCGCTGTCCAGTGTCCCTCTACCTAAAGCGCGCCTCTCAATTACTGCGTTTGAAGGCAGCGTGCAACTCGGTCCACCCTTTCTAACTTGGAAGAAGGGGGCATGTTGTAAAAATAAAATGTTGAAATAAGCACGCTTGGGTAGAACATGTACCAACAGCGAAAAGTGTCCAAGATCCTAAACTCCAGTATCAGCGTCAGTGCTTCGAATGTGCCCGTCACTCGCACTGAATCAGATCACACTGCTCGCGTTGAGAACCCGTCAGGATTTCAGCTTCCCGCCTTGAAGATTTTGGCCCCAGCGCACGGAAACATTAACATCAGTGACGGATATGATTCACTCAAATGCTAACAGTTTGCACTGCTTTGTGTGTTGTGCTCACTCTATTGTTGTTGTCATAGTTATTGTTATTGTAAAATGACACAAACATACGGTTACGGAATCTGTTTCCTTACGGACTGTGTTTACATTTCTTATTGAACCGGCAGTGTGTTTTTGTGTTCGTTTTGTGGTCATCTTCCTCTCTTCTTGCGTTCGTTGTTGTTTTTGTCGTTGATTTTTGCCGTGTTGTGGTAGTGGTGGTGTTTTTGGTGATGGTGGTGGTGGTGTTCGCTGCTTGGTAAACGCTTAGGTGACTTACATTCCTGCAACTGGGTCATTGTAAAAGGAACTTCTTCTTAAGTGCATGCACAACGGGATGTAAAACGCCTCGTGCACAAAAGTACACAGATTGCGTGCCTGTGCGAAGCAGCCATTTGGATTGCCGATGTCAGCTTTCAAATCAAACAAATGCTGGTATGGACGTGGTATAAATAATTTTCCCAACTCGGTGCCCCCGATTACGGAAACTACACCACACTCGTTTGTTGATTTCGACCGAAAAACTGCGAATTTTAACGAGCAATCAACAAACTCGTGTGGTGTATTTTCCGTAATCGGGGGCACCTCATTGTGAAAACTCTCTCTCTCTCTCTCTCTCTCTCTCTCTCTCTCTCTCTCTATATATATATATATATAAGGGAGCGCTCTCAGCTTTACTTACTTCCCCTACTTTCAAATTGACCTGATTCAGCGCATGTTTTCGGCTTTAGTAACGCCTTTGCTCCTATTCTATATTAAATGTAATTACATGACATTACACCTAGGCAGTTGCTCCTTCTAAATTATTTAGTCTTTTTCCGCTGAAACCTCTTGTAGAGCTTTAGGGTAGCGACGTCTGCTAGTACTGTAGACGCACCAGATTATTCTGGGGCAGCCTTTTAGTGCTGGTTGGACGCTGCAGCCCTCGTGGGTATCGCTACATGTTCACCTGATGAGGGTCCCACTGACCCGAAACCATGGTCGTGAACGGCTAAAATCACCAATTCACATGACCTTGGTCGTACCGACCATTTTTCTTACGGTGGGAGGGGAATGGGGGCACTATGAATGGTGAGATACCCTTAGATCTGTTAGGCGTTTCAGCGGTAGGATGGTAGGTCCCCCCCCCCCCCCCAGTATGGCTTGTAGCCAATATAGGGCAAGGCGGACTTGCCCAATGGCATACATAGCACACACCTTCTAGATCTAGGGAGCGCTCTCAGCTTTACTTACTTCCCATACTTTCAAATTGACCTGATTGAGCGCATGAGCCGACTGTCTAGGCTTTAATAACGCCTTTGTTCCTATTCTCTCTCTCTCTCTCTATATATATATGAAAACCTATCCGGTTTAAAATAATACGAGGGCCTCTCATTATGTTTTGCAACCAGGACGAACTAATGGCGTCACATCGTAGACCAGTTTCATCATACTTATGAAAACAAAAATTACTTGATTCCGTACAACCCTTTATATTCCATGCGACAAAATGTCCGGTACGGGTGACGGGTCTTTTGCCAGCAGTGTTGGCCTTTCTGGAAGGGATTTTCGAGCCATGATGTATTGTGACTACTTCCGGAGAAAGTCTTTTCAGGGCTCATTTCAAAGTTTAAAACACTGTATTGGAGATCAATCTCCGTCCAAAGTCTCTGGTTTAAGGTGGTTCCGACTGTTCATGTCTGGCCAGACAACAGTTGAAGACGATGACCGTTGTGGTCGAATGGCAACGACCGTTACCCCAGAAAACGTCTCTAGGGTAGAATCATTGATTGAGAAGGACCCAAAAATGATGTACGCTGTAACACAGGATATCATGAAGATTTCATCGGGAAATCTCATTTGCATTCTTCATGACTGCCTTGGCATAGGGAAACGTTGTACCCGTTGGGTGCCCTACAACCTGGCTGAAGAGCAGAATCGGGGTAGGGTGAACAGGTGCACCCACATGCTAAGAAACTTTGACGGAGGAAGGTCCCCTCGGGTCTGGGACATCGTAACAGGAGACGAAACCTGGGTATACCAATACGACCCCGACAAAGCAACAGTCGGCGGTGTGGGTCTTCCCAGGTGAGAACCCACATGTGAACTTCAAACGAAACAGAATTTCTTCCAAACAAATGATAGCCTGTTTCTTTGCAAAATCTGACCACTTTGCCACCATACTGCTTGAGGACAGAAAGACGGTTACGGCTGACTGGTATGTTAACCACTGTTTGCCTAAAGTCTTCCAGGCATGGTGCAAACAGCGTCCCCGAGCGGGTGTCCGTGGTCTACTGCTTCATCATGAAAGTGCCAGCGCCCACATAGTAGCTGCAACTCTGGACTGTCTAGCCGAAAATAATGTTCAGCTGGTTACCCACCCACCATATTCCCCTGGCTTATCCCCCTGTGACTGTTTTTTGCTTCCTTCCGTCAAGAGGCAGTTGAAGGGAAAGCAGTTTCGGAGCGCAGAAGATGCCCGAGCATTGTTCGAGGGTGTCATTTTGGACCTACCCCAGTCAACGTGGTCGGGTGTCATGGACAGCTGGTTTGATGGGATGGCAAATTGTGAACAGGCTGATGGGAGGTTCTTCCAAACCCTTGAGTAGACAGACTGGTTGTAAGTGTTCTTGGAAAGCCAGGTTGCAAAACATAATGAGTGGCCCTCGTACACACGTTTCACTTCTTCGTGCTTCTAACATATTGAGGTCGAGGGTAGTCCGTGTGTGTGTGTGTGTGTGTGTGTGTGTGTGTGTGTGTGTGTGTGTGTGTGTGTGTGTGTGTGTGTGTGACGGAGAGAGAGAGGACGAGGCTGACAGTCACCTCTGTACTGTTAACTACTTCTACTAAACAAGATAATGATCATAATAAAGGTCATCATCATCATCATCATCATCATCATCGGCGTCGTCAACAGAAGAAGAAGAAGAAGAAGTATACTTTCATACTTCCCTAGCAAAACTGCTACAGTTGGTAGGTGGGTCCTTGTCCCCGGTGATGTGCAAAACAACATCAAATCACAATCATTAAAAAGGCAAATTTATCTTACGTACCTGTCCGTGTGGCCAGAAGCAGTAGAGGTAAGAGCAGCAATACAGTCACCATTCCTCCCAGGACAACGGGGATGGTAACTCCGTTATCTTCATCTTCATCTTCGCGCCTGCTCACTCGGCTCGGCTGCATTGTATTGTGTGCTGTGTCCTCTGCTCACTCCGCAGACAGACTGGTCAGTTTCCATCCCAGTTTCCACCCCACGTCTACCATCAACTATAACGAAGTACTGTCATCAAAACACTTGAAGGCTATTTAGGTTTACAAATCATTCTGGTCTGTTATTGGTAATATCTGACATGATGCGTTTTAGCACAGTCAGTCGAAGCGTGAAAATGGCTTGTGATTGTTAGCATAGACCAAGCAGGGCAGGTCAGGGCAGGTTTTGTGGGGGAAAAAAAAGAAGAGAAAATGGGCATTGCGGCCGCAGTGGGAGCGGATATGACATGGGTTGTGGGTGCTTGGTAACAGCGTCCTCGCTGTGATGCGACAGCGCCCGGGGTCTGGGTGTGTGGTTGGCAACGGTATGCAAGGGCTTTGCACAAACGTTGGATGCATGGTCGTGAAAAAAGTTCATGCGGGTGCACTGGCACAAACTTGTGAA
The DNA here is from genome assembly GCA_018292915.2 of Batillaria attramentaria. Classification (NCBI taxonomy): domain Eukaryota; kingdom Metazoa; phylum Mollusca; class Gastropoda; family Batillariidae; genus Batillaria; species Batillaria attramentaria. Next base: position 871,294 of record JACVVK020000228.1, read on the forward strand.
AAAACAACAACAACAACAACAACAACAACAACAACAAAAAAAACAATGGCAATGACCTCGTGGACACATGTCCAGGTTGAACCTAATAACACGCAATGGTTTGCTGGATACGACATGACGTATGCACTTCATACATACTAGGACTAATTTCTGCTTCGTCCACACCGTGCCCGCTATATGATAAGACTGATTAAAAACCGGCCCCCGTAGTGTAGTGGTTAGCACTTCGGACTATGGACCGGGAGACCCGGGTTCGAGTCCCAGCCGAGGCAAGCGGGATTTTTCCTACCTAGGTCGGCTCCTACCCAGAGCGGGTGTGCTATGGACCCAATGAGGAGACTGTTGCCACACAGCCGAGATTCAACCACTTCACGGGTGCGACTTTGGAGTATGACACGTCTTATGATGTGGATGATTACACGGCCGGCACCGCAGGTGCCGTAGTTCCCGTGCCAGGATATTTATGACGGGAAGCGTGGAATGCGGCCCTGTCCCACAGCCCCAAACCACACAGACCTCCATAGCATCATCTTACTATCATCCTCATCTCCATCATCATGCATAATAAACAAAGAAGCCCCAGCTTCCGAGCTCTCCGTGGATTCCATCCATTACCTGAGAGGAACACCAATGGAACTGGCAAAGAGTTGGGGCAGCAAAAAAAAAAAAAAAAAAAAAAAGGTTAAAAAGAACAAGCCACAGCACATCAGTAGCAGCCACTTCAAGCCACTATTACGCATGAGTATGGGCCCTCCTGCCACTGGGCGCGAGGCCGCTGCAATTTGCGTAGGCCAATAGTGGCTTCAAGTGGCTTAGTTCTAGTAATCTGAAAATTTCAAATAAAAATGCGATTTTAGCATTGGCTTTTAAGAGAAATGCTACTTTGTCAATGCGGAATAAATATGGGAGTGCAAAGGCTACAGACCACTAATAGCTTCCGGGGCATGTAGTGAGAACTACGCTAAATATAGTACAACATTTTTGCCTCTTTTTAATTTTGTGTGCGGAGTAAACAATGGCAATCTGTGGCCTTTTTAGTGACTTTGTAAATAAGTTTCATGCCAGGTAATAGTAAAATTAGGGGAAAATGAGCCTGGCTTGTGGACTATTTGTATTCATGCGCGGCTGGCACAAGAGCTAGCAGACGACAGAGGAATGAGTATGTGGTCGCTGCTAACATTGCCAAAAAAACCGGAATATTGGAATTTGTTGAAATTTACTTTACACATGAGTCTTTGGCTGCTGGATTGTTGTGATTTTTTTGTGTGAATTTGAAAGCATTTCTAGGGTGTCATACGCAATGTTATGTTCAATAGGAATATATAGCGTTTTCTTGAAATTTGCATTAGTGACCTGTATAGCCAAAGCACTGACCACTGCCGACGGGAAATGACGTTGTCCCAGAAATCGTTTCCCTGTGTGAACAGGCAGTTTCGTGCAGTTTCGTGCAGGCTGGTCGCCTTTGGAGGAAAAGCACCTCCTACGCTTTTTACAACTGCTGTCAAGCAAGATGCTGGTCACAGAGCCCAATTTAAAGTAGGCAGGTTGGAAGTAAGTTAGAGATCTGCATTATTACAAAGTATTTCACCCTTTTCCCTGGCTTTTTTTTTTTTTTTTTTTTTAGAGTTGCTGAAATCGAATTTGACCCCTGATTGGGTTTTTTGTGTTGTTGTTGTTTTGTTTTTGTTTGTTTGTTTGTTTTGTTGTTAGGTTTTTTGTTTTGTTTTGTTTTGTTTTTTGTTGGGGTTTTTTGTTTGTTTTGTTTTGTTTTTTGTTTTGTTTGTTTGTTTGTTGTTGTTTTTTTGGAGGGGGGGGTTGGAAAGAGGAATGTTTGATATGTTGAAAAATGGCAGCTTTGGTTTGAGGGGTGGCCTATTTTTGACCTTATCCTTGGGCGTGCAGCTCGTGGACACGTCTTTCTTCTGAAAACTAGTTGTCTGGTTTGGTTGGAAATTCTGGTTTCAAGGACGAGTGCTGTCTGACATTTGTAGAAACCAAAGAGTAGAAATAAACTGTATTTTTTTATTTATTTTTTTTTGGGGGGGGGGGGGGGGGGCTTTTTCTTCTTCTTTTTTTTTCTTACTATTTTTTCATACATACATGTATGTGTGTATTTATAGTACAGACACCAGGTAAATATTTATATATATATATATATATATATATATATATATATATATATATATATATGGTATTACAATGTATAAGGCCACTATAATTATAATAACAGATGCACGCACACACACGCACACATACTATATATTCCAGGTACAGCTAACAGATGCTATGGGTAGGGGGGGGGGGAAGAGAAGAGGAGGGGGTGAGGGGTGATGATTGCCTTGGATTATATAATATAGATAGATAGATAGATAGATAGATAGATAGATAGATAGATAGATAGATAGATAGATAGATAGATAGATAGATAAGCTTGTTTGCTAGACAAGCTACAAAAAGTCCAAAACTCGGCGGCAAGGCTTGTGTTTAGAGTGAGGAGATCCGAGCATGTCACACCCCTCCTCAGAGAACTGCACTGGCTTCCTGTCAGAGCAAGAATTCAGTATAAAGTGGCCACTATATGCTATAACTGCATCACTGCCTCCTGTCCTTCATATCTTTCCTCTCTACTGCAGCTGTACACACCCTCCAGACAACTCAGATCCTCTGCTGACACCCGCATCCTACGCATTCCACAGGTTAAATCGAAAACACTAGGTCAGCGAGCATTTCTCTACCACGGTCCAGTCATTTGGAACAGCCTGCCTGCCCATGTTCGCCATGCAGAGTCAACGCACTCTTTTAAAGTCTTATTTCTTCCGGCAATATTATACAGACTAACTTCTTTATCATCACTGCTATCATCATTGTCATTTTAGGTTGTCGTGTCGGGATGTATCATGGCTGTGTGTATGTAACGTGTATGTGACGTGTATATCATGTGTAACTGTATGTAATGTGACATATTTCATATGTATGTACTGTATCTCCATCCTACTATTGTGAGGCGCCCAGAGCTCCAGCAGGAGGTTGGGCGCCAGACAAATCCTCATTATTATTATTATAGATAGATAGATAGATAGATAGATAGATAGATAGATAGATAGATAGATAGATAGATAGATAGATAGATAGACAGACAGATAGATAGATAGATAGATAACACAGCTGTAGGTTAAGTCACTAATGGCAAATAAGGGAGCAACTTTTAAAGAACTGGGTTCTTTTAAATGTAATGTGACTGATACATTTTTCCACTGTATATCTTGTTTTTAGAATTTCTGTAAAGCTCCGGACTGAGGGAATCAAACCTTGCAATCTACATCTGTAAATAAAGAATTTTGACAACAATGACAATGACAATGACAATAACACTTTATTTTCCAAGGATAGAAGATTAGGTGCGCAGACCTGTCTTACATCTTGTCCTTGCTACTCCACACACACACACACACAATATCAAGTCCATTACCTTATTAGAAATAAACTGTATTATGTGACCTTCTAGCTGCTCGCTAGTTCGGGTAACCCATGAGTGACCGGGGAAGTCGCATCCTGGGTTAGGGATCCAAGCGAACAAACTTTTTGGTGGCTACATCTTTTGCGTGGTGGCTAAGCACAGGAAAACGTCAGGCTAACGTAAGAAAAATGGCAGCGTACCTAAGTTGCACGATGATGTTTACTAGCTGAGCTTGACTGAAGTTAGAATGAGATCCCCTATGGCGCACGGCGAATCTCACCTCGCAGTTGGCGGTGGACATTTTCCACTGAGACACGCACGCACTGTAGCTTGTAGGGGGTAAAGTGTATATTTTCATGGAGCGTTATTCAGCGTCAATTGTGTCCTATCATTATATAAATATTGGTCCAGCCGCCACAGAGATATTAATGTGTTGATGTTTTTCCTATGGGTGGATCCATGACCCTCGATTATAGGAGAGGGACATGACGACTAGCTGCTCGCTTGCTTGCTCGGACGCGGGAATCCGCCATTAGGCTCAAGACACACGGGGCAAAGGCATCTTGTAGCCGCATCTCACACGAGAAACACGGGAAAACACCATGTTCGCTGTTTGTTCGGACTAAAACCACTCTCGTGTGACATCGTCCTAATAGACTGAGCAAACAGATGGCTAAAAGCAAAGCAAAGGGAAGGTGTCTGTTCTGCCCATTTCTGGGTAAAACAAAGTAGGTGATATGGATATCTTGTGCGGGATACTTTGTTTTCCCAGAAATGGGCAATGTTACAGAGTTGCACTGAGCAGAGGAGTTTCGGGCGGTTTGAAGTTTTGTTCACAAGACAGCAGACGTCAGTATAGCATTCAAAGCACTACCTATTGCGAGCATTCAAGCGAAACTGTAACAGTCTTTGGTTAAGCACGATTAAAGGCACTCCTTAAAGGCGTCTTTATTAGGGTTAAAAGCGAGAGTGGGTAGGTAGGTGGGTGGGAGTTTAACGTCCTTTTACTACACGTATAGGTGATATCGAAGACAGGGCAACGAGAAAAAGGCCAGCGCAAATATTTAGCCCCCGCCGGGATTCGAACTCACGACCCGAGGATCGAAAGTCCAGTGCTCTACCATACGGCTATCCCAGCTCCCCTCAAAAGCGAGAATCTTGTCACGTACAAACCTGTTCTTCTCTGCTTGGAGTATTTGCTTATTGTCAGTTTTATTTAAAAGCGCTATTGTCACTATTACTAGGTTTAATCTAGGGAGACCTGTTTTGGAACAGTCGTGCTTGCGGAGGTGCGCTCGAAATAGTCTACCTTAGAGATTAGTAGAGCTTCCAGTGCAAAACACTGACGTTTGATGGCCGTGCAAACTAGGAAACAATCAGCCGTCCTTAAACGGCGTCCGCCATGTCTCCATTGTCGTTTGCTCGAACTCATGCAGTGAGCTACAAGACCGAGTGTTGTGGAGACACTGTCACCTGCTACTGCGCTTTGGCTTCGATCAGCTGAATCAGAGCCTGTCTGTGCAGTGTGCATGTGTCAGTGCATGTGCGTGTGCCTGTGTCAGTGCGTGTGCCTGTGTCAGTGCGCGTGCCAGTGCATGTGTCAGTGCGCGTGCCAGTGCATGTGTCAGTGCGTGTGCCTGTCAGTGCATGTGTCAGTGCGTGTGCCTGTGTCAGTGCGTGTGTCAATGCGTGTGTCTGTGCATGTGCCAGTGTATGTGCCAGTGCATGTGTCAGTGCATGTGTCAGTGCGTGTGCCTGTGTCAGTGCGTGTGTCTGTGCATGTGCCAGTGTATGTGCCAGTGCATGTGTCAATGCATGTGTCAGTGCGTGTGTCAGTGCGTGTGTCTGTGCGCGTGTCAGTGCATGTGTCAGTGTCAGTGCGTGTGTCTGTGCGCGTGTCAGTGCGTGTGTCAGTGTCAGTGCGTGTGTCAGTGTCAGTGCGTGTGTCTGTGCGCGTGTCCATGCGTGTGTCAGTGTCAGTGCGTGTGTCTGTGCGCGTGTCCATGCGTGTGTCAGTGCTTGTGTCAGTGCATGTGTCTTCGTACAAGATACAAGGCAGAAGTTTTTTTTTTTTTTTTCCTGTTGCCCCTTTTGGGGTATGGAGGATATCAGAGAAAAGTACAAGCGGTAGTTGCAGGGAAACAAAATAATCAGAAGACAACAGCAAAATGCATAAAGAACAAGAGTCTATAAATCCAGCTGTAACACGAAACAACGTGAACATCATAGGAATATGTACACATACATGCCAAAGATAATGAATGCGAAACAGACAAATGAGGTGCGCAGCCAACTAATCAAAACAAGCGCTGAACAAGTGCAAGAAAACAATGATGTCGCCACGCACGCACACACACACACACACACACACACACACACACACACACACACACACACACACACACACACACACACACACACACACACACACACACACAAACACGCGCGCGCGCGCGCGCGCGCGCACACATATGCTCATACTGCACCACTCGCCTTAAGAAATTTGGCAAGTGGTGTGATTCTAGACTGACATCAGCAAAACAGCTCAGAACAGTCAGTGATCCTTAAAGTCTTAAAATTAGGACCTCGAACTATAACGTGGTCAGCTTTTCATTGTTGCCAGCCGTGAGTATGACCCCGTAAGTTGTTCTTCTTGTGAAGCAAGCATGCCTCGTTCTTTAAAGCGGTTCCCTTCAAGGAATGTTTCCCAGTACATGACAGGATCAGACTAAAGAGACAAATTACTGCATTCAGAAACGGTCACACATTTTTTTTTCTACCAGGTGTAGAACCTCAAACACCTCAAACACACACGTGCCCCCCAAAAACAACAACAACAACAACAACAACAATAAAACAAACAAACAAACAAAAACAAAACCAAGAACCACCACCACCACCACCAAGAACAAAAAACAAAACAAAAAAACAACACACACACACACACACACACACACACACACACACACACACACACACACACACACACACAACTAAAACGCCTTCTACGTTTTAGTAGAATCTGTTAAAATTATTTAGTATTTATAATTATGTCAGTTCACAAGAAAAGGGTTTAGAATGTGATGATATATACATACAGTAGGACCTATTTTCCTGTCAGAGCTAGCCAACACTTCCTATCTTTCCGCCACCAGATTAAGAGCACGTCAGTATGATGCCGCGAAATTTGACGTTAGTATTAATTATGTTTGGGAGAAACTCTTCATAGCAGGTTTAGAATGTGATGATACACATAGAGAAGGACCTATTTTCCTGTCAGTGCTAGACAATATTTCCTATCTTTCCGCCGCCAGATTAAGAGCACGTCAGTATGATGTGAAACTTGACGTGTACCTAAAACCTATTTGGAAATTATGTATTTTTTATTATTTGCGAGAAACTGTTGTTAGCGGTTTCAGAATGTGATGAACTACATACAGTAGGACCTACTTTCCTGTCAGAGCTACACAACATTTCCTGTTCTTCCGCCACCAGATTAAGAGCACGTCAGTATGATGTGAAATCTCACGTGTACCTAAAACCTGTTGATACGCTGCAATACAGTCATGTGTAGAACCTCAAACACGCACGTGCCCCCCCGCACCCTCCACCCCCCAAAACACACACACACACACACACACACACACACACACACACACACACACACACACACACACACACACACACACACACACACACACACACGCACAACCAAAACTAAAACGCGTTCTACGTTTTAGTGGAATCTGTTAGAATTATTTAGTATTTATAATTATGTTCACAAGAAACATGCGCACGTGCCCCCTCCCCCAACCAAAAAAACAACAACAAACAAACAAACAAACAAAAACACCAAACAAACAAACAAAACAAAAACCAACAAAAACAACAACAACACACACACACAACCAAAATGCGTTCTTCGTTTTAGTGGCATCTGTTAGAATTATTTAGTGTTTATAATTATGTCAGTTCACTAGAAACTGATAGCGGGTTCAGAATGTGATAATATATACATACAGTAGGACCTATTTTCCTTTCAGAGCTACACAACATTTCACCAGACCAAGAGCATGTCAGTATGATGTGAAATTTGACGTGTACATAAACACCTATTTGGAAATTAAGTAGTATTTATTATTATATTTGCAAGAAACTGTTGTTAGCGGGTTCAGAATGTGATGATACATACATACAGTAGGCCTAGGACCTATTTTCCTGTCAGAGCTACACGACATTTCTTCTCTTTCCGCTACCAGATTAAGAGCACGTCAGTATGATGTGAAATTTGACGTGTACATAAAAACCTATTTGAAAATTAAGTAGTATTTATTATGTATTATGTTTGCGAGAAACTGTTGATAGCGGGTTCAGAATGTGATGAACTACATACAGTAGGACCTATTTTCCTGTCAGAGCTACACAACATTTCCTGTTCTTCCGCCACCAGACTAAGAGCACGTCAGTATGATGTGAAATCTCACGTGTACCTAAAACCTGTTGATACGCTGCAATACAGTCATGTGTAGAACCTCAAACACGCACCACCACCACCACCACCACCACCACCCCTCGCCCCCCCCCCCCCCCAACCACCACCACCACCCCTCGCCCCCCCCCCCCCAACCCCCGCCACACACACACACAAAACCAAAACGCGTTCTTCGTGGAATCTGTTCGAATTACTCAGAATTTATCAGTTATCATGTTAAGGACCTGTTTTCCTGTTGGAGGCAGAGAACATTTCCTGTTCTTCCGTCACCAGATTAAGAGCACGTCAGTGTGATGAGCAATTTGACGTGTACCTAAAAACCTATAATAACTTCTGCAATACAGTCTGTGTAGAACCACAACTTGAACCCCCCCCCCCCGTCACACACACACACACACACACACACACACACACACACACACACACACACACACACACACACACAACCAACCAACCAACCAAAACGCGTTCTTCGTTTTAGTGGAATCTGTTAGAATTACTTAGTATTTAGTAGTAGTAGCAGTATTTAACACACACACACACACACACACACACACACACACACACACACACACACACACACACACACACACCCCGTGGCGCGCGCGCGCACACACACACACACATACACACACACACATTCATAGTTTTCATTTTCATTGGGGGGGGGGGGGGGGAGTTGGGGTTACTGTTGGCCGGAGGGAGGGGGGGGAGGGGATGGTGGCCAGTGTGGGGCTTGTGGCATGGAGTTTCCGTCACTGTTACAGACGTTTCGGAGTTGCTGTTGCCGTTGTTGTTGTTGCAGAAAGGACAGAGCAGTAAATCATAGAGAAATGAACCGAACTGATCAGACATTCAGGGTAGCTAAGCGGGCTCCATAAACGCTGACAGAAAAGCGGGTTACGTCCCTTGAGTTGATCGCGCTCGCGACACTTGTTCGGGTGACCCATAAGCGATCGGGGAAATCACATCTAGCCTCGGTCACCATGACTTATTCAGCTGAAACTGACTCGGGCCCCGGCCTCGGTTGGTTGGTTGTAAAAGAAAGGGATGTGTTGACTTCGAACATCATTACGTTGTTACGTGCACTCTAGTCGGAGCTGCCCTTGAAAACGGTAATTTGACTTGATTCACTGAGTTGAACTGATTTCAGTGGAGTGAATCAGCCTCATCGGCCGGACTGACAACTTGAATATTGATTTGAGCGGCTCTGTGAGTGAAAACTGTCAGTTGCTCAGTATTGGCTGATTCCCTACTTCCGAGTGGTTACCACAACGTAATTTTCTGTTCAGATTATCTGTGCAGTTACAAGCAACTGCGCACACAGGCGAGAGAGAGAGAGAGAGAGAGAACTGAAAGAACACAACTGAATCAGTGCACGAGGTAGTCTCAAAATGCCTACTCTCATTACACATCAGTTTCCTGTTAGCCCGTCTCAGAGTCATCACCCCTAAACAGGATTCTACAAACAAACAAAAAAATAATCCTGCACAGACCATTCAAGGGCATGCACCTGACAGGAGTTTAAAAAAGTTTTTGAATACATGTCTCCTTTCAGAAAAGGAAACGGTAAGCCGTAACATAACCCTGTGAACTTTTTTTCACACACAGTCCATGGTCTTGTGTCATCAAAGGATGGGTGTTGTGATTGCTAATTTTCACTATTCTTTTTTGTTCTTTTCTGCCCAACAATTTTTTTTTCACACACAGTCCATGGTCTTTTGTCACCAAAGGATGGGTGTTGTGATATTTTTTACTATTTTTTCTGATCCTTTTCTCGCCCCCCGTGGTTTTTTTTTTTTTTTTTTTTTGGTCCCGCGCCGTGTATGTCAGTACGTCCGCAGAGTTACCTTTTGTTTGTTTGTTGAAGTTATGTCCCATTTGTTTATGTCCTGAAGAAGGCGAAAGCCGAAACGTTGGCCTGTGCCGACCTTTGTCAAAGTTAAGTGGTTTCTGTCCCTTTTCTGTCGCTTTTATTTGTCTCCTTTCAGCTCAGGCCTCATACACTGGAGCAATGCTAGTGTACTTTCTGTTTAGGCCAGAAAGCTGCTTCATCTAAATCCACTCGCGTCGCTTTTGCCTCACGCTCTCCAGTAATAATGATTATACTTTTATTAGCGCTGCAATCCATTAATGAATAACATAAACAGTTCTAAGCGCGTTAAAAGAAATAAAATAAGAAGTGAAAAGGAATAAATATATACACAAATATACAAAGACATAGTCAGGGCCTAGATACAACGGACCACACACACACACACACACACACACACACACACACACACACACACACCACACACACACACCACACACACACCACACACACACACACACACAACACACACACACACACCACACCACACCCACACCACACACACACACACCACACACACACACCACACACACACACACACCACACACACACACCACACACACACACAAGATAATGATGTGGCAACAGTTATTGGTTGAGGGCTGTGAAGAGGTGGGTTTTCAGATTTGTTTTGAAGGATGGTTTTGTGTCTGTGTGTATCTGATCGATGCTGGGAGATCATTCCAACATGTCGGACCCTGGTATGAATAACTACGCTGACCAAAGGTCTTTGGTTTGACATGAGGAATAGACACAATGAAGACAGAGAAGCGAGCAGCTTTCGTGACCGTTTATTTGCACAAAAATGAAGTAATGAAAACAGGAATGACAGCCGTATGTTCAGAAATATACCCACACGCAAGTCTGTCAAGAATCACACGGGGGGGAAAAACACAATAACAGAACACAGCCAATCCTGGCGGGCAAGAATTAAAACACAGAAATTACATTTGCATAAACTGACCTACATAAACTCAAACGCACGCATTTTACATTCCGTACATTTGTATATCACAAGAGCTACTACTAACGAGACTAAAAACATTTTTTTTAAAAAGCCACCGATCCTCTCCCCATCACCCCTCCGCCCCCCCTCCCCCATCACCCCTCCGCCTCCCCTCACCCCTCCACGCCAACAAACAACAACAAAGCTCATTCAGCTACTGACCGGGTTAACTACATTTTTTTTTTTTTCCCGTACACGTTGGTTATATCCGAATCAATTGGCTTTTCTTGTATACAACACAGTACATAATTATTATATGATTTGCATGAAATGCGCCCTTGACGTTATCGGCATCCTCCCCCCCCCCCTCCCCCAAACCCCGTTCTCCACCAACCGAGTGGGTGGGTTTTGGAGAGTTGAACCGCGGCCCTTTTCCACCACGTATGGGTCATATAATTATTAAAGACGGGGCAAAGCGGAAAAAGGCCAGCACAAATATTTGGCCCCAGCCGGGATTCGAACTCACGACTCGGAGTCGAACGCTGTACTATTCGGCTATCCCGGCTCCACTCACCGAACCCACACTGTGTGCTCGTCAGGAAGAATTAAACACCTATGAGCCATCGGGACTAACCAGCGTCCGAGAAAAAAACAAAAACAAAAACAAAAACAAACCACAAGTTAGGCCGATGTCACACTGGAGTGTTTTTAATCGGAACAAACAGCGATCATCGTGTTTTCCCGTGGTTCTCGTGTATGACATGGGGCCACAACAAGCCGTTGCCCTAATTTTGCCGGAGCTTGTTTGGGGCTGTTTTATTCCGAGTTTCTCCGAAGAAACTGAAACGTGTCCCGTGTGTCACGAGTCTTAGCTTCAGCATAAGTATTTTGAAAGTGAGCCACGTTTTATTCTCAGTTCAACACAGTCATCAGCACAGTCTCAAGTTCAGCATTCAGACCGGCAAAGAATCAGGTATTCTCCCTTTGCGCAGCACGTTGAGCGAGTCAGTTTTGAGTGGAATTATTCGGGTGGAGGTCTGCAGTGAGTCAGATCATTATCCCACGCTGAACAAAAAAAAAAAAAAAAAAAAATTCAACGTCGATATCCTCTCGAGAGGAAGCCCCACCCAATCTCTATAATCAAAATACAAAACTATTCCAAACAGTACAACAATTTATTGACTTATCGGGTCGCTTCGCCATTTAAATTTCTAAACCTGTGTCCACGCAGACGGGCTGTCGCCACCACCACTCACAGTAAAGTTTGATATGCTCTTTCTTCTTTCCTTTCTACTTACCTTTTTTTTTTTTTTACGCCTTTACATTTCAATCCAGTTTTTCCAAGCTAATTTCTCCGCACGTACATAAGTTTTTACTTGTATCGGCCCCCGTAGTGTAGTGGTTAGCGCTTCGGACCATGGACCGGGAGACCCGGGTTCGAGTCCCAGCCGAGGCAAGCGGGATTTTTCCTACCTAGGTCGGCTCCTACCCAAAGCGGGTGTGCTATGGGCCCAATGGGGAGGCTGTTGCCGCACAGCCGAGATTCACCCACATCACGGGTGCGACTTTGGGGATGCTTCCCTTGGTATGACACGTCTTATGATGTGGATGATTACAAGGCCGGCACCGCAGGTGCCGTAGTTCCCGTGCCTGGTTAATGCCGGGATACTTAGGAAGCGTGGAATGCGGCCCTGTCCCGCAGTCCCAAACCACACGGACCTCCATAGCATCATCTTACCATCAACCTCACCTCCATCATCATGCATAATAAAAATTGCCCCAGCTTCCGAGCCCTCCGTGGATTCCACCCATTACCTGGGAGGAACACCACTGAAACCGGCAAAAAAGTTGAGGCAGCAAAAAAAAAAAAAAAAAAGTTTTTACTTGTTGTGCTCTCTTACAATGTAAATGTTGTTAACTGCTTGACGGTGATCCTTCAATGAAAAAAAAAATTTTTTTTAAACCAACAGAAAAAAACAACAACATTAAAACTCAGAAAAATGTCCGTACGTTGAAACAACCACCTTTCTACTCACTACCGTTCTACAATAACACAATAAATTACAAATACTAAATATTTACATATCACTGTAAACCCATGTCCATCTACACGCCTCAAGATGCAATCTCATGAAAAGAACTTTGATACAGTGTCAATAACTGGTTTACCAACGCGCACAACTGACCAAACTTATTCCTGACACGCATGCCAAGCAATAAATCAGATCTCAGAACAAGTAGCGAAGACCACAAAATGTTTATCTTTGGTGTAAATGCCCAGTAACCCACACGCGTCACGGGCAAAGCACACGAAATTCAACACGGGTCAGTCATGACCAAAAACAAAACTTCGGCATTGCACGACGAGATATATGTTCAAAAAACACAAAACATGTACGCAGTCTCTGTATCACACTAAAAACTGGCTTCTGAAAATTGCGGTTCACTGAAACTGAAGCACACACTTTGCCAGTAATCTACAACCTTCTTCAAAGGACACTGCAACAACTATCAAATTTCTTTTCTTCAAGTTTCTTTTCTGTTTTGTTTTATTCCATGGTTTTGGGTCTTCGGCAGACGTGCTCTTGTCAAATAATGTATACAGGGGAAGTAACAACCTGAACCATACATTATCACAAGAAAGACACTTGTAGAGCTTCGGCACACGCTGAGACTGAGGGCCGTGGGAGATCTCGCACGCTTGCTGAACGGCTTTTCGGTTCACACGATACGAGCGTGTAGTGAGCGAACTGCGCTGTCGGCCTGGCGCTGGACAATAAACAAAGCGCGATAGCGCGCGGTCAGCAGGGATTGACTTGCGTGGCGAAGGAAAAAAAAAAGAAAAGAAAAGAGAACCGTGTTCTATCCACTAGGGTGCCGACGGCGTCCCGCGGTAGTGCCCCTGGTGAGCCGATTTCATTGGCTATGAGCGCATTTTACCGCTGGTTGGAGAGCAAACTTGTCGCGTCTGACAGGCCCTTAAGCACACGGTTACACGACTGCCAGTCTGCATGTTGCCGTACTCGGCTGTCTGCTGGCGGGCAGCGGTTTTTTCCGCACACGCAGCCTGCGGCGTTGCAAGGTTTGGGCAGTGATTGGTCAATTGGCTGTACGGGCTGCCTATGGCTAGCTGGCTGCCATGAAAACTAGAACGGCTTTCTATTGCCGCGCCGGTACCGTCAAGGGGGATATGCCAGCTGGCTGCCAGCGATTTAATTAGGGTTTCCAGCGATTCCAGCCCTGCCAGTGCCGATCCTGGCAACGTGTAGCAGCGGCCCTTAACAGATTCTCTGACTGCAACCTGAGGCCGATCGAACCTAACTCTCTATCATTTCTGCTAACCACTGAGCCCCCCGCCCCCTCCCCTTCGCCATCCCCCCACCCCATCCTACAGACGCCCCTCTCCCTTTCAAGTTCCCCCTCCGCTTGCCAACCACCCAAGGCATTTGGGCGGCCAGAACAGAAGACCAAAGGCATTCACCAGTGAAAACAACTCGCGTGCTCATCTCCCCAGATATCTCATTAGGACCATTTCCCCCCAATCAATATCCCCACCCCTGTCGACCCATCTCCCATGCTGATGGATGCGTGTGCTTTTGACGTCAAGCTAAATGACAGAGGCAGGTTAGGCAATCTGTAATTCACTGACACTCATTCAAACCAGGCAACGCATTATCAACAATTACACTGGGTGTGTGTGTGTGGGTTGTGGGGGCTGGGGGCTGGTGGGGGGAAAGGGAAGAGTGTGCAAGGGTTGGGGTTTTAAAGGGAAGACCGTTTGCTAGCCACACAAGCGTTTGCCCGACAAAACTCACGCTGGCGCAAACTGTCGGTGGCAAAAATCTATACTGAGAGTCAAAGAGAGAGAGAGAGAGAGAGACATACAGAGAGACAGACAGACAGACAGACAGAGACACTGAGAGAGAGAGAGAGAGAGAGAAGGAGGGGAAGGGACGGAGAGTACGCCCTCTGTGTCCTGGTTTGGCGTATGAGCAAAGCCACACAGAATGAAAGGCAAAAAGGCCAGTAGGTTTGCTGTGGGCGTCTCGAACTCCAGTGATAGATTCCTACTCAGTGACACGGGGAGAGATACTGGCTGAAGGGTAGCGGGGGTAAGGGGGGGGGGGGTAATCTATTCGAGTTCATCATTCTCTTTGTTTACTTCTTGTGTTTCATTATTATTATCATTATTGATGTTGTTGTTGTTGCTGCTATTGTTGTTATCACGATCGGAATGGGGGGGGGGGGGTGTTTCCTATGCGAGTTCATCATTCTCTTCAAATCTTTTTATTATTATTATGATTATTGGTGGTGTTGTTGTTATTGCTTCTGCTGCTATTGTTGTTATCAAAGCACCATCTTAGCCTACCAAAAAAAAAAAAAAAAAAAATTCACCGAGTGAATTGTCAGATGCGCAGCTTGATCATGTCAATAAACTGAAGCGTTTAAAATCTACTTGCACAAACTAGCAAATTCCGTTGAAACTCTCTGCTTAAGTCATAAGGTTTCTGAGATCCAGTCGTAATACCCCCCTCCCTCCCCTCCCCCCCCCCCCCATACACACCGTGCTTACTAGTTAGGGAGTTTAATGTCCTTTTCCACCACATACGGGTGATGATGTCAAAGACGGGGCAGCAATGAAAACGCCAGCACAGATATTTGATCCCAGCCGGGGTACGAACTCACGACAAGAGCATTAGAAGTCCAACGCTCTACCATTCGGCCATACCGGCTCCCCTAAAAAAAACTGAAGGAGATACAGGCATGAATGTGCATCTGTGGGTCAACCGCGACCCAGGAAGTACAGCGAAGGTAATGTGGGAAATCGGACCATCTGCTGCTGACAGAAACCCCAAACACTGAGTTATTCTATCCAGCTGAAGGTCATAGCATGGCGATTAGCTCAGTTGGTGGCAAGACCATTTGCCTACGCGAAAATTTGCTCACACCTCGGTAGTTCAGCTACACGATCGATGCACTACCAACAGTCCCTTTCGGTTGGTTGCCATCGGTATCTAGATTAAGGAAAAACAGCCTCCGCGCCTGTTAAATCCGTTGTCTTTAGGCCCTTTTGGGTGGTAGATTGTTTGATGCAAGTGGCTGCACAAAGCGTGAGGTAGAATTTTGTGCACCCCCCCCCCCCCACACACACACACACCTTTTCGCCTCCTCCTTCCCACCAAAACCTTCACCGCGCCCCAAAAAGTTAACCGGCATTTTATGTGGAGAGGCCCCTCCGTCCCGTAGCTCCCCACTTCCACATCAAGTTTGTAGGTTACCTGGAAAATACTAGTAGTGTGTTCAAACCACAGGATCGTTGTCGCTCTAGCAGGCGGACGCAGACTCTCTGTGTCTGAGAGAGAGGGAGAGAGAGAGAGAGAGTGTGTGTGTGTGTGTGTGTGTGTGTGTGTGTGTTCACGGTGTGTGTGTGTGTGGTATTACCATGGCAGCCGCTACCATAACCGGGATCACAAATCAAATGTTTCGCACGCACCTGCCATGTCATTCAGCAAACAATAAAAAGCCGACATTATTTTCCATGGAAACACCGACACTGATAAACAATGCCACGGTCGATACCAACATCTGGTCAGAGGCCGTATGCATGAAGGAGCGTTTACATTTAACTTAAAGGCCCTTTTTTTCAGATTTTTAGGCACACAGATCGTGCTTAGCAGTTTCGACGGTGTTCACATCGTACCATTTCCACTGGCATCTCAAATGCTGGCACTGAGCCAACAGAAGAGTGCACGTAACGCGGATAACACGTGGACTGATCGAGAGGCTTGCTCACAAAGTATGACTTCTCGCGCAAAGAATACGAGCGTATGTATAAATATTCATGAGCAGCCCATAAAAGGCCATATAATCCGACGTCACAACATTCGAAATTTCAGGAGGGAGGGGGGAAAAATGAGGGAACAGAACAGCAGCCACAGCGACGACTTCAGGCGTTGGTTTTGCAAGCAATCTATTCTGGAATGAAGGACTGGCTCATATTTACTCTTTAAGGCCATATGGCCATTTGCACCTTGTGTAAAGGCACTATGCTGGTCTACTCGGCATTTCAAATGGACCAGTAGTGATTATCACGAACCTTTACCCTGAACCCTAATTAAACCTAACCATAAACCTAATCATAAACCAGTGTAACATTACGTTCCCGTCGCTGCCGCTGGCTACATCAGATCTAAATCTGTGTCACAGTCATGAATATTAATGCGCACATAATTATGGGGAAAAAATCACGTGTTTTCGTTTCTCCACGTACACACAATGATCATAGTGACAAAAATCTGTCAGCATAGTACATGTATAGTATACAGATAATCTAATCGGACCACACAACATTCAGTATTCAGCTCTTCACTTTCAAGATCTGGCGAGCTGTCGGGACCGATTTTGAAAACCATTCAAAGTATTAATCAATCTTAAGACAGCTGTAGGCATTTCTCATAATTAGCTGCATACATCTGCCGTGAACTCCCAAACAGCAATAATATCTCCATCTAGCTGCCCCTGAAAGCTGCACTCACGCCTGCTCATCAATCATGAATGGTGACTTGCCTTGTCCCACGCTGCCAAGCTTTCCTGGCATCACAATCACACCTGTCATGGCGGCCACCCCTGTAAGGCTACGTACCACAGATGCAGATTTCAAAGAAAACGCTATATATTCCTATTAAACATAACGCTGCGTATAGCACCCTAGAAATGCTTTACAATTCACAAAAAAATCACAAAAATCCAGCAGCCAAAGACTCAGGTGTACAGTAAATTTCAACAAATTCAAGTATTCTGTTATCTTGCAATGTTATCAACGACCACATACCCCCTCATTCCTCTGTCGTCTGCTAGCTCTTGTGCCAGCCGCGCGTGAATACAAATAGTCCACATGCCAGGCTCATTTCCCCCTGTTTTTACTATAACCTGGCACGAAACGCCGCAAATTTGTACGTGCTTTTTTCACGTTTGTCCCGCTTCCTCTGACTGTGAACTGGATCTCCATTATAGTCAAGGATACGTAAATAGTGGCCGACATTGCAGTCTGACTGGACTAAATAAGTCAGTGTTCAGCTGGACTGTTCAGATAGAGTAGCTATCCCCCCCCCCCCCCTAACCTGCCTCTTTGGGCCGTCTCCAGTCACCTCGTTGTGGCGGGGACGATAAACTCGAGTTAACCATCCTTGCACGTACATGTAGTGACAAAGTGGCAACCTATAATAGAGGTGTCCCGGGGGCCCAGATTTTTTTATTTTTTTTTAAAGACGAAAATTTGCACAGTTTGAATTTAAGTGCGTCTCAGGAGCTAAGGCTTTTTATGATTTTTTTTTTTTACAATCAGACTAAAATCTGTGCAATCTAGCGCGTTTTGGCATGATTTTAAGTGCTTCAGAGGAGTAAACGCTCTTTTTGAAAAAAAAAAGGGGGGGGGGGGGCATTTTCAGACAAAGGTGTAAATCCACCAAAAGATGGAAGATTTTAAATTTTAAGATAATAGGACGAATAACGTTATCTTTATCTCTAGCGTCAATTGGTCCCTTGCTCAGGGAAAGTAAGCTGTGTATCATGGCACCATTTCAGTTTGATCGCCACAATAGCAGCGCTGCTTAACACGCACAAATCATCGGGCCTAAACGGGTTAAAGATACTAATCCTATCATTTTTAGGCTCATAGGTCGTTCTGGGCTGTTTTGGTGATGTTCAGCATCACACCACTATAAGACATACGCACAGAAAAACTTGGGTTCAGTCATTCCCGTTCTCAGAATCTACAAACAGCAGAGGCGCCAAACCTGGCGTACCAATAGACATTGATAAGACCTATGACATACATACCACTTTGAATGACCTTGACTCAAGGTCAAGGTCATTAAAGCTGTCTGTTGTGAATTTCAATATACCGTTTTCGGAGAAACTACAAAATACTAGAGGCGTCAAACTTAGCATCATGATAGACATTGATGAGATCTCATTTGAATGACCTTGACCCAAGGCCAAGGCCATACAAACAGTTTTTGGGAAAACTGTAATATTGCCAGGAACTAAGAAACACCAGAGACACCTTACTTGGTTTGATGATAGATACTGATAAGATTTTTTACAAACATACTCTTTAGAATGACCTTGACCCATGTCACAAGGGAGCCATGGAAGCTGCTGCCTCTCTAGTTTTTTCTAATTAGACTAAAATCTGTGCAGTTTGGTATAGTGCTTTTTGGCATGAATTTAACTGCTGCAGAGAAGGAAAAACATTTTTATGAGGCAAAGTATTAGAATCAGACTAAAATCTGTGCAATTTGGTGCGTTTTAGAGTGATTCCCAGTACAGCAGAGGAGGAAACACGCTTTTTGGGGAGGAGGAAAATTTTGCCAACGGTGGAAATCCGCCAAAAGGTGGAAGATTTTAAGACCTGAGCCTAGTAATGGTAGCATAAGTATCTCTAAAAGTAAAAGAAAAACGATGTCCGAAATTGTTTGCTGAATATATGAAAAGCTGAAAGTCAGTCACTGGAATCCAATGAGGGGCCCACGCCCGAATGTCACATCACAGTTCACATTCATGTATACACCACTGTAACTCCTATGGAAAATGTACGCCACAGCATTCTAAAAAAAACAAAAACAAAAAAAAAACAAATAATACAACCGGGTTTGAAGAATCGTCTTCACTGTCGAAATTCGAACGCGCTACCATCCGTCATCACAAGCACATGACGTCTCTTGCTGGCGTCTACCGTTGCTGTCACTTCTTGCACGTGGGAAATGTCTCTCCGAAATTGGACACGGTTCCTGTGGGTCGTTCTAAATTCTAAGTCATGAACAAACTAGCCATGAGCTTGCAAATAAATAAATAAATAAAATCAAAAATTAAAAAAAAAATACAAGTGAAAAATGTCCATTCGAAATCAGACACAGTTCCTGCGGGTCGCTCTAAATTGTAAAATCCAAAACATGAGGAAACTGGCCATTAAAAAAAAAAAAAAAAATTGCACGTGGAAAATATCCATCCGAAATCAGACACTTCCCGTTGACAGTTCAAAATCGGAAACCATGAGCAAACAGGTCATGAGCTTGCAAAACCTAAACAATCATATACAAAATCTAATCAAGTAATATCAATAGATGTTCTAACATGGACTACTAGAACAGGATTATAAATAGTTCAGTTTGTTTACGGGGGCGAAAAAAAAAAAAGGACAGATAATGGCCAATACTTTGCTCACAGACAGTCTGCATGTTTACCAATCACCGAAAGGTTTCCCCTTATCTTCACGCCATGAAGACTGAAAAAAAAAACCACCGAAAAAAACAAAACAAAACAAAACAAAACAACAACAACAACAACAACAACAACAACAAAAAACCCAACTGCAGTCCACTGTTACAGAAATGAGGTAAAACTCCACTGTCGCACTTTTCCTCCGAACTCTGCTCCAGAAACTTGCTCCGGAAACTACCGCGGATTGGAATCTGCAACAGATACATTTTTTTTTTTTTAAATCAGTCTGAAAGTAGATAGTACTAGATAGATAGTACTAAACGCTAACAATATCACAGGTAGTGAAATCACAAAATCCACGCATGCGCCGCAGGAGAGGATGGAAGAGGCTCGTAGGATGATACATGGATATAAATATAACTTATATATATAATATATATATATAACTTACCTCTTCAACAGGGGTGTTTTATGTTTTATGTTTTGAGAGGTCTGTTTGTTTCTGGTGGTTTTTATTTGTTTGTGCGTTTTCTTGGTTTTTTTGTTGGTTTTTTGTGTGGAAGCGCGGGATGCGGCCTTGTCAAGCAGTCCCAAACCATATGGACCGTGACCTCCATAGCATCATCACACCATCATCCTCATGCATCACAACAATTGCCTCAACTTCCGAGCTCTCCGTGGATTCCACCCATGACCTGGAAGGAATAACACTTGGGTTTTTTGGTTTGTTGTCGGGATTTTGTTGTTGTTTGTTTGTGGGTCGTTTTTTTTATTTGTTTTTTTGTTTTGTTTTTTTGTTTGTTTGTTTGGGTTTTTTTTTTTTGGGGGGGGGGTATTGTTTTTAGTTTTTTGTTTGTCTTTAGTTCTTTGGGGGGTTTTGTTTGTTTTTCTGTTTGTTTTTGTTGTTTTTTTTCGGGGGGGGGGAGGGGGCGGGGGGGGGGGGAGGAGGAGGGGCTGGTGACAGAAGCACAGACGAAACGGGATGGTCAAAAGTATGGTGGATCAGTTTTACAGTCTAATGGTACTCTCTCAATCTCTGGCAAGTATGTTGCAGCTGCAGCGAAGGCAGGTCAAGAGAACTGACCTATGAAAAACGCGCGTAAACTTAAACGTCCACCGTCAGTTTTGAAACTGATAAGGAAGCTCCCTCCCTCCCTCTCTCGCTCTCTGCTGTATGATTATGGTGTGTGTGTGTGTGTGTGTGTGTGTGTGTGTGTGTGTGTGTGTGTGTGTGTGTGTGTGTGTCTGTGTTCGTGCAAACCATCACTGAATGGCACTGCACGTGCTGCCAACAGGCACAGCCCTGTTCGTGTTCATGAAAATCAGGATGGCTTCAGCTCCACATATCTAGCCTGATTTTATGGCTCTCTAGCACGGCGCAGGACCTAGTAAACGTTATTTTTGCACACCAGGTCAGTCAAGATGGCGTGGAGTCTTTCCAGTGCTACAGTGGGTTTGGAGTTGTAGTCGCTAACGACTTCCGGAGTTAACCTTTTATGGGGCCACTTTCAAAGAGAAAATGTTGTTGCTGGTCTTGTGACCTAACAAGGATAATAACAGTCACTGTTCTTTGTCTTTCCCTTTCTGCACCGCGTAAGCCGAAAATATTTTCTCAACAGAAACCTGATCAGATGTATTTCTTCTTAAAACTAAATCTGAAAGAATTATTTTGACGTCATTCTTTCTTAAGCTCTCCTATTTGCATGAAGTTTTACGTCATGTAATGAGCTTAGGTCATACTCTGAAGCTACGAGGAGGCTCATCTTAGCATCTTTTCGATACTTTTCAACATTTCAGCCCGCAGTTTCACTAAAATTTTCACGCACGCTGATTTTGCCAGGCTATCTATGTAAAGCCAAATGTGTGAAATTATGCGCACGCGCAGCTCATTACACTGTAGTAGCGTTCGAAGCCTGTTGACCGGAAACATACGGTGATGCCAAGACCTTGGAATCAAGATCTTTGGTGATACTCAAATTTGAAAATGGAAACACACGGTGATACTCAAATTTGAAACTGAATGGAAACACTCAGTGATACCCAAATTTGAAAGTGGAAACACTCGGTGATACTCAGATTTGAAAGTGGAAACACTCGGTGATACTCAAATTTAAAAGTGGAAACACTCGGTGATACTCAAATTTGAAAATGGAAACACTCGGTGATACTCAAATTTGAAAATGGAAACACTCGGTGATACTCAAATTTGAAAATGGAAACACTCGGTGATACTCAAATTTAAAAGTGGAAACACTCGGTGATACTCAAATTTGAAAATGGAAACACTAGGTGATACTCAGATTTGAAAATGGAAACACTCGGTGATACCCAGATTTGAAAATGGAAACACTCAGTGCTACTGTTTGGAAACACGTACTCTGTCCTGGCGAAGCTACTTTTGAAGCGGAGCAGCACCAGAAACACTCCCCCTCCGTTTTCACTACACCCCGTGGAGGCGTGGACGGTACAAGCCTCGTGAAATACGACCGCTTATCTCGCCTGGTCAATTACGAGTGATGGAGGGGATGTTTGTCCGGTATGAAATCGAAGGCGCGAACGCAGGGGCTACCGGGCCAAGCCGCTGCAAGATTCTGTACGGAGCTAATTAACAGAACGGCAGCTAAGTTACAATCCCGGATAAGCCAGCGACTGGCCGCAAGAAAATTCCAGAGAGGGAGTTATCAGTTTGAATGTCCACTGAACAGCTGGTAACTTTTTTTTTTTTTTTTTTTTGGGGGGGGGGGGGTGTTGCTATTTACAATCCTAAAAATCAGAGTGGGTGGGTGGGTGGGTGTTTGGGGGTTTAACGTCCTTTTCCACCACATAGGGTGATATCAAAGACGGGGCAACGATGAAAAAGCCAGCACAAATATTTGGCCCCAGCCGGGATCGAACTCACGACCCGAGCATTAGAAGTCTAGTGCTCTACCATTCGACCACCCCGGCTCCCCCCTAAAATCGGGGAGGGCGTAAGGAAGGTGCGTTTCTGACCAAGGAAACAAATTTCAGCTTATCAGTTTTAGTGAATCACTTAGGAAAAACCACCAGATGAATTCAAAGTAAGGCCAAGGGATGCCGGGCGGAGAGGAGGGGGGGGGGGGGGGTAAGCTTTTGAGAGGGCTTAGGGATGAATGAAAAATCTGTGGAGAACATGTGAACAGATGCTTGTTCAAGATACAAGTCCCGAGATAAAAGAACAATGGCAACAACAACAAATGAGCCACAGCCAGCATACGCTCCTACAGAATACACTGGAACTGATCACGATCCGCTGCCCTCACCGGCGACCCAACCTTGCTTTGAACATGCAGCTGTTCCCCCCTCCCGGCAAAGGTAAGGAAACCGAAGCAAGACGAATTTCCAAGACCCCAATCCGACACAAAAATGCTGCTAGAACTCAAGTGAAGTGTGCGGAGGCTTTGAACTTTGAGTTGCTAAACATGGACCAAGCTGCCACTGTTTGCCTGGTAGAGCGATTTACACGGTCTTGCCCGGGGACTGCTGTTTGTGATCATGCATGTATGCTTGGTAATGATGGCGATTGCTTTGGGGGGAATATGACTGCCATGGCCGGAGCTCTTGTCTGAACGAGCACGGATGGAAGCAAGAACTGGTCATGACGGACTCGAAAACGGATGAACGCTAGAAGTACGATTTTCAGTCAACTCAGTATTTCAACTTTTTTTTTTTTTTACATGGGCATTAGTGTGTGTGTGTGTGTGTGTGTGTGTGTGTGTGTGACAAGAGCCCGGCTGCGGGCGGGCGGGCGGGGATGTGATGAGGTGTGTATGGGAAGTGAGCTTCACTGTGATTCTGGAAACTTCAACGTTTCTTACGACGTTCTCTGCAACGCATTCAAGCAAAAACTGGTCATAACTGGTTGATTTTCCAAAGTGATTCACATACTGCCATCACACACACAAAGATAGACAGACGCACTGAGTCAAAACGCTGTCCTGCTCTGACAGACGTGACCTTTACACCACCTCCCCATTCTCTCCTGACACCCATGCAATACACCCATTAACTCATTGCCGACCTTGACCGCGCGCCGTGGAATTCCCCCGTGACCCAGGCACTGTGTGTCGTGCACAACCCTTGTCAAACCGGGCGATTTTTAGCACTTTTTCGATTTTTATTTTTTTATTTTTTTGGAAAGATGTCTTTCTCACACATTTGTGTTTGGTATGGTTTGAAATAATGATAGTCGTATGTACTTTTGTGGAAAAATATTTTTGCTTGGTAACAGCGTCCCGCTCACGCGTCAGCGCCCGGCGTCTAGTTGGCGGCAACGGTATGCAAGGGCTCTGCTCAAACGCTGAGTGCACGGTCGTGAAAAAAGTTAACGGCAATATCACACCATGCTGGGGAATTGTACCTGGTATGCTATTATTGTCAATCCTCTTGACACATGAAATACTGTTAGCACTGTCTTCCGCCTTTCACTCTGTAACGCTGCTGTGTGCAAGCTCACCTCTTACGCACAGCACGCGTTAAAATTCAAAGTTCAAATTACAATTAACAGGTAATGGTATAAATTAACCCACATAGATCAGAGTCTGAGGGAACCTTGAAGCGCAGTAATAAACTGAAAAGAGCAGGCAGCACACAGCAGCAAATAAAGACTGCAGCAGACTGAAGCACCATTGAAAAATCTAAAATGAAAAGACAAGCATTCACACCACAGGGTCAATATTTAATTACTCTGCTAAGTCATTCTGCGTTACCAACAAGCTATCAATGATGAAGCAGAAATTACAGAACACTGAAGGCTTGTAAGTTAAGAAAAACCTGCAATTTTGCTTTTTTTGTTTTATTCCATGTGTATATAATATAAACTACAAAAGTACAATAAAATCTGTGAAAACTGCAAAAGCTACTGCAATACGACTGATTTCAATTAATGGCAAGGAATTGCTTAGAGACTGATGGTGGCTCCATGGTAACATCAAAGATAGCCAAGGTTTTCAGTTCATTTGGCAAAAAATGAAGATAATATTATATTAGAGAAACGATTGAACTGCTAGCTTATTACTATATGTGCACATATTTACTTGCTTACTTTTCCTGTGTAGTTAACTGGATTGGAACAAAACCTTTGAAACAGATGTAAAAATGTGAAATATATATATATATACGGACAATTACAATTTCTGCGGATGGCACGAAAGTATCAAGTTTAAAATAAACTGACTCAGTGTTTGAACAAATGAGACTGAAGGGAGGTGGGGGTGGGGGGATTTTTCTGTGTGTAAACAAGGACTTCCTCAATACAAAAATGATCATACAGTTTTGATGAATTCCATTAACATGGGCTGCATGTTAGGAATTTTACTGTAGAAACTTAATGACAGGCAAATATCTGTAGATCTACTAAAAAAATAATTCTGATTGCTATAGAGGCACAGTACACATATATTTTAAAAATATGAAAATCCACAGTAAGTGCTGTGATTACATGCAAATTTCCTGTGGACAAGTGAAATGCACAAGGAGATAGTTCTAAATGTAATAAATATTATAATACATACACTAGTACCAGCAGGGATGTCACTGGTGCCCGGACACAGGACTATGACCGATAGACTTGGCCAAATGTCCGATGAAAAAACTGTCCAGCAGGACAGAATGATGTCCGATTGTTTATTTCAGAGGAGGTCATATGTCCGATTGCGTTTCTGTTGATCGCGGACAAACTACTTTTAACTAGTGACATTTTCCGAGTGAGGCTGCCACCTTGCGCTACTCGGGGAGCTTGTATTACAATGCTTTATTGTCGCGCGCCAGAATGTCCTATTGTTTCGTTCCAATTCAGGACAAATGTCCTATTCATCTGCCACCTTCCAGGACATTTGTCCTATAGGTTTTCAAGCTCCTGTGACATCCCTGTACCAGTTCATGCTGAAAAGTATTTTGCATGCCATGCACTACATTACACTGTGTGTGGTTGGTAAGCTTTAACAGTATTTCACAGTGCATGCAAGGATATGACACAGTACAGTGCTAGGGTGTATTATGCAATGAATTACCCTTATCATCCCACATGGTCATACTGTGCTTAATCAGGGAAAGCTAGCCAAAGTGCAAGGCACACCAACTACAAAACCACTCAAACCCAAACTGTAACAAAAAAAAGAAATAAACAAAAAATAATAAAAGAAAACGCTATAAAAATGATCCGACTGAGATAGACCCAAAATGCTGTCTTAAGAACACTAGTGCCAGTTTAAAACAAAAAAACATACAACCATATCCGGTAATTAGTTTCCATTATCGCACAGAAAAAGTTACAGATTAAAAAAGATCAGTTTTCCATGCAATAAATCTCCTTGTTAAACTCAGAGCAATAAAATTACCAGTCAGGGCACTGCAAATCTTCTCGTCTCAAAGGGTCACGGCTGTTAATACAATTGACAAAATTTCACTGTTTTCAAATTATGAAGAACTCGGTTAAACAGATACATCAGAAATTAGATTCTTTACTTAAAGTTTCACAGTCAGCATTTGCTCACCACAGCAGAAACACCCACAAACATTAATATTATTTTTAAAAATCATATTGTAAAAAAAAAGTGAATGAAGAACAGAAGGGACTCATAAATATATATATAAAAGACTAAAACTAGAAAAGAATCATCTTTGTACAGATAGAATGAGATGGAAAAAAAAAGATTAGACTGCACAGCACTAAAAGGAAGCTAGTGCAAAGATTTTGAGACAATGAGCGGTGCGTACATGTATACAAACAGTAAGAAAAACACCAAGAAAAGTGATGTACATACGCCAACTCATTAAAACTGAAAAATAAAACAGGTAGAGATGGTCTACGTTAACAGTTGTGTTTTGCTGCAAAATGGCAGTTGTTCTGTATCACACACAGCTTTAAACACCACGCACCACACACACACACGGCAGTAGAAATCACACACAGCAGTTACACCGTGATGTGCCAAAGCATATTTATGCTAATACATGTAGCATGCATCAGGAGTTATATGCCATCACTGTATACATGTATCTACCAAAGTGGCCAAATGTTGGACATTTTCAGGATCAACTGTCCCTAAAACCAAGCAAAATAAAGAAGCCAGAAAAAAAAAAAAAAATGGAAGGGACCGAAAACATCACAGATGCAAAGCAACAACTTTTGGGGCAGAAATCTAAGGGTGCGGGTGTCGCTGGCAACCAGGGGAATGCATTTGGCCACCCCTAGGTCCTAAGCAAGACACCAGTCATACGCCCTAAAAACTTTCGGTAATACAAACATGAGTGACTTCAATCTACACTCTCTGCTACTCTCAGTATCAAACTAAATTCTGTGTTTTCATTCTACTAGTACATGTACTAAAGCAAGGAACACCAAGCTTCATTTTTATTATTTACGTACACGGACTGGTTGGTCAGTTTATGTTTTCTAAAGTCCACCAAAGTGGGTAATTATCAAAGATATGGACCAGTTTTGTTTTATTTAGTTTTTTTCTTCCAAGCAAGAAATTAAACATGTAATGAATCAGCTTTGTCAGATCCAAAGTGCTACCAACTCTGCTATTCAAACTCCCCAAGAGAAAAATGGTCTGATTAAGTATATCATCATTAGATTAATTTACAGTTTCCTCCAAGTGTTACCATTATGAGAAGTAAATAAAAATAACAGTAATAAAAGGATTTTTAAAACAAGACAAAACACTTGTATCATTTTCTTCTTAAAAGGATGCAGAACAATATGGCAAATGTTTAAATTAAAAAATCGGGTACATGTAGGGAATAGCACCAAACTACACCTTAAACAACAAAACAGCAAGACCCTGTAAAACTGCAGAAAAAGCACTGGCAAAACTGAAATGCCAACGAAAAAAGAATTAAGATGTCAAAGCAGCTTAGCTAGGATTTATGGAACAGCATTTTCATAATCTTCACATCCACAAAGACTGATTCTGAATGATCTATGGGCACTGAAGTACATGTATCTGAAAATGATCATGAAGGAATTAAAATAAAAAAAAAAAAAAAATTGATCATGAAGGACTTAAAAAAGAAATTTCTCCAAAATTACTGTAGGATTCCACGTGGCACATTGTGGCATGGGTGTGACTAGAGAAGAATACTGCTGCCAATTCTATTCTCATAAAACAATTTTTCTTCTTTTGAAAAACAAATTCTTATGTCAAGTACTAACACTAGGAACAGAGCAAAGAATAAATGAATACTGACCTTTAAAAACAGAATGTCCAAAAATACAGTTATGAGCGAAACAGAATAGTAAACCTTCAAAATTCATTAGGCAAGATACTGACCCGTGGCAGTCAAATGAGGAGAAACACTAACAGTTAATGGGGAGTAGGAGATTTCTGATCTTGCACCAGGTCCAAAATTCAAAATCCTAACGCCTGCCCTTCAGGCACCACCGACATGCCAAGGAAAGTGAAGCTGTTCTAGTTCAAGATGGCACTAATTCACACTCACACTAGTCACAGTACCTGAGATTACACACACACACACGGTGTTACAAATTCATGCATGCAGCTGCAGAGTTTTACGCTGCACAAAAGCTATACAACAACCCACAAAAATTAAAGAAAAAAAGCTGGGATGGGAAGATGATGGAGCTGTCTCTGTGACAAAAAAAAAAAAAATCCCAAAAAACAAACAAACAACAACAAAAAACAGAAACAACCCTGAACTCCTCCAAAATAATAGAGTAAAAATTGAGAAAAATAAAAAAATAATGTAAAAAAAAAAATGAAAAATAAGAAAAGGTTTTCATTTCACAATTTATATGGTGACAGCCCAAATATTAGTGGGATGACACATCACAAAGCTGATTCTATAGAAATACAGCGAGCCACTACCTGGCCACGACCTGAGCGAGTGCGTAAATGCAAAGGCCCCGGACTCGGGGCCGATGGCAAGGTTGGGGTAAAAGGGGAGGTAATTATATCAGGGGAGGTAATGATTTTCTCACTTTCAAATGGTGACTCCGGGATGGTTGGTGACGCAGGTGTCTCTGGCTCCGAGGCAAAACGCTGCCGTCGTTTCGGAAACTTTCGAGGGGAGAGGTGAAGTGACAGGGGTGAATGAGACTGGGTGGCATTTACAGACGGTGAGTTTGCACCCTGGTGGTGAGTCTGCGGTGATGACGGTGATGAAGATGATGTGGGTGATGGAAGGTTCTTCAGTTTTGACAGCAGTTTCCTTGCACCGGATTTCTTTGGTGTAATAGATGGAGAGAGGGGAGAAGTTGGGCTGGTCAGCCCAGGCAGGGAGTCTGGCAAATTGGAATCTGAAATTCTGGAATTGTCTGTCTCCATACTTCATTCGTTTCTCCTCTTCAGTCTTCAAGAACCCGCCAATTTCTACCGCGACAATGGATGCATGGTCCAACTTCCCTGGGGCTTTGGACATTTTCTCAACAATTTCTGAGTCTCTGCGCTTGCGGTCCTCACTGGTCATTTTGCGTTTGGCATACAGCGCTGGATTCTCAAGAATCTTACGCTTTCCGTCCGTCACTGTGAGCACGTGCTGCACCATAGCACCACAGAAATCTTGTGCTGAACACTGCTCCTCTGTCAGGAGTTCATATTCATGCACAACCCGTTCCATTTCCTTCATGGAGTAGATGTGTCGTTCTTTTGGACTCATTTCTGGTTTGTCTACCACTAGACTCCCATTCGGGTTGTTTGGCACACTTTTGTTGAAGTTGGAGTCGTCTGCTTTCTGTGGGAGAGCTATTTTTGTCACAACCGGGTCAAAGTTGTCGGATATTCCATCCGTGGTTAGGAAGGCAATATCACCATGGTTACAAAAGGTCAGCGAACAGGTCAAGTTGTGGAGTTCTGGGTTCTGTCCATCAACAGGGCCCAAGGCACCGCCAGCATCGCGAATGTCTCGTTCGGATGAATCGTCATGGGATCCGATTGTGACCTCACTGATTCCTTGGTTGTGGGAGTAGACGAAACCGTAACTGTCACCAAACATCCACAGCAGACAACGTACTGTCTGAATTCTCCACAGGAGCAATCATACAGGCACACATGGTGGGTGAGAGCCCCCATCCCGGAAAGGATCGCCCTGTGACCCTCATCCAATGATTTCCTGAGCAGGAGTCATGACAGTCCTGAACAATAAAAAAAAACAAAAAAAACCAACAAAGTACAAAATTTGAAGTCAACATTTTAGATTCAACAGAAATCGATTTAAAAAAAATTGGCAAGCTAACCATTCTTGCTAATCAACGATCTCCGACAGTTGGTATCGTGTACGTAAATTTACGCATACCTTACTGAAGCCGATGCAACATAGTACAGTTTTCCAAGCGTACATGCGCGTCCATGAGCGAAAGTGTTCCAAAACAAAAGTTGGCAGGAGCAAAGACTGAATTACGGGGTCAGCCCATCTAAGAGCTGGTACTGATCATAAAGATACAGTATTTGGAGCACACAGGCGCTATCATGCGCGAAACTGTTCCAAAACATAAACTGGCTTCGGAAAGATGGAATAAGTCACTTTAGTGGTCACTTGGCATTCAGACTGAAGCTTCAAGTGCCCTGTGTGGTTATGTATCTCCCCACAGCAGCGATCGTCAAATGCGCTCGCCGCTCGCTTTCGCGACCAAATTTACCGTCGGGCGAGTGAAAGCTCCGGTAGCGGTAGCCCAAATGGCGAGCAGGAATTCTGAGATGATTGATCTCATGAATCAGAACCTAGCAGCCACTCCCGTCAAGCAAAGACCCGTAGATATCTACGGTCTTTGCGTCAAGTGTTTAGCTTCTCTATCATCGATGTCGTCTGCTGTGCCAATGTGGGCCCGCCATACAGTTTCCGCGCATGCGCTTCGGCTGCGGTATTTTCAAAACATCCCGTCTGCGATGCGAGCTTCCGGCAGACGCCATGTGGCGATTTGTGCCTGGTCTCGTGGCTCCTCCGCCGGCGAAAAAACCCAAACTGAGATGACAAGCAAAAGTACGAAGCCAAAAGAGAAAGGAAGTTTCTGGAAAAGTGGAAGACCAGGAAAGATGGCACTCCAAGACAGTGGCTCGTCTATGACGAAGACAATAACCACATGGTTTGCAGTTACTGCACATTATTTTC
Source organism: Batillaria attramentaria (assembly GCA_018292915.2). NCBI lineage: Eukaryota > Metazoa > Mollusca > Gastropoda > Batillariidae > Batillaria > Batillaria attramentaria. Next base: position 902,372 of record JACVVK020000228.1, read on the forward strand.
ATCCGACAAAACCACCGAGTTTGTTCAGTTTCCAAAGTGTTATTGAAAATAGATGTTCAAAAGTATCTGTATACCATGTAACAACGAGAAACTGAAAATAGAAACAATCCGTTTGATTTGATATGTGGTAAAAAAAATGACATCCCCCCCCCCTTCCTCACCCATTCACCCCCCATTCACCCACCCACCACCAACGCTTCAAAAATGCTGAAATGACAAACTCAAGGTCCCATATTGACTACAGTACTAAACCTGTATTTGCGATTCGGGCTACCAGAATTTTTTTCGGGCTACCAGTTTTGTTCAGGGCGGTAGCCCGATTGGCTACCATGGTCCTGACACATTTGACGATCGCTGCCACAGCAGTAATTTCTCTGCTACAAACTACGAAACCGTTTCGCACTTTCCAAGCTGTGGACAGTCGCAGCAAAGTAGAACTGTACTTATGGTTAATCCAATTTGTTTACTGTAACATGAATTAAAGTTCACGCTGGTCACTATGAGCGATCTTGACAAAGCAATGTGCCCAGACAACCTGAAACAAACTTCCCCGCCCAAGCTAATACAAGTGAAATGTTGAAAAATGACTACCGGTAGCCTGCACGATACTGGCATTTACCTGAGTAGTCGACGGGTGCTGATGCTTGTCAAAAATTTTGTAGTTCAGGTACTTCATGCTGCCATAGAGAGCACAACGTGCAGCCAAGCGTGACTTCTCACCCCAATTGACGCCATCAGCAATCAGAAGAATTGTGTTGTTGCGACGAGCACAGATAGCAAAGCTGTCTGCTATTGGCTCTCCTAAACATAGAAATTATACAAGATTAAAATAACACTGAGCTGCAGTCTTCTAATCACTTATTCTGGAATAATCATTTGTGTGAAAATGTAGTTTTCACCCCTAGAAAAACACATTATATAGACGGTTAAAACATTATTTTCGATTTTTGTATCCTATGGAACCGTTACCATACTAAGGGGGCTGCTTTCTGCTCAGAGTACTCCCTGGAGGAGTATTCTTTATAGGGAAAAAATTCAGAAACAGGTACATGTAGCTTGGTAGTGCTGCACTGAGGCGCTGCGCTTCCGCCTGACACAGGTCTGAAAGTACAGTACTAAAAAAAAAGAAGAAAAAAAAAAGAGAAACAAAATCTCTGATGTTACTGCTGTGCCTAATGATGTAAGGTGTATGACCATGAAAACATGTCTACCTGACATCTTCATGTTAATGGGGTGCTGTTCATACAAGGAGATACAGATGCCGTAAGCCTGTGGCTCCTTCCTGTTCCACACTTTGCACCCAGCCACTGGACCAGGGTTCCCATCTGCACAGGGCAAGTGAGTAATCACCACACATTACATTATCTCTTTCTTCCAGCTCAGTTTTAACAGCATCAACGACTGCCTGCAATCACGCAGTGCATACAGAATCTGATTCTGTGAAATGGAAAGCTTGTCAGTCTGCGCACTCAGCATTCACAGATGGCATGGCATGGCTCAGTGATATGTGTGTGTGTGTGTGTGTGTGTGTGTGTGTGTGTGTGTGTGTGTGTGTGTGTGTGTTACTCTGTGTGTGTGTGTGTGTGTGTGTGTGTGTGTGTGTGTGTGTGTGTGTAAAATCTGCAAACAACTTCCTCTGCTCTATCTGGAATCAAGACAGCAACAGAGACAAGCAGGCAGACAGAGATACAAGAGGCGTTATTATCAGCAAGGACATTAAAAGGCACAACTGCCAAAAGCAGACCTTCAGGTAAGGGAGATGTTTCAAACTTTGAACCTTTCCCTGCTTTTTTTTTTTTGGTGTGGGGGGGGGGGGGTGTCAATCTGCAGTACACACAATAAGATAATTTATAAATATATATATATATAATGTATGTTTTCAGCCTGAAACTCAATCCAAAACTTTGAATGGAAATTAGGCAGGGGAGCTGTGCCTTCACGTTCAACTTAGTACTGTATACTCACTGTTTTCTGCAGAAGACTCAGCGTAGATCAGACCATTGTCTGGACCAGTGTAGCTTACAATCACCTCATCATCCAAGGGGGCCAACTGCACGTAAGGGACATCATCAGGTGTTGGCCCATAAAAGATCTCCTGCCCAAACTTGATCTTCTTGAGTCTGAAACATAAGTGGTAGACAGTGCAACATATTACATCAAATCATAAATTTATGTACACTCATTTTATCAATGATTTAATTCCAGTTAACTCCAATGATCAGCATCTTTTACGGATTGTGGTGAAGAGGGTTTTTTTTTTTTTTTAGAGTCAAACCAGCATGGATTATACATTATATATATATATATTGTCAATTTTATTTAAAACAGAAAAGACAATGTATACAATGATAATTATGCTGCTGCACGCTTTGTCTCATTCTCCTTCTCCTCTTTATTACTTTCGTAACCATCATTGCCCTCACTCACTTCTGCTTTAATGCTTTCTCTTCAGAACAGATTTTTGAGTACATGTATACATTGTAGTGTGGTCCTATAGATCCTGGGGCCAAGGGAGAATAAGAGAAAACTTTCTGGAGGAGGACAGGAGGGAGGTGGAATGGGATGACGGCGGGGAGGAGGGAATGAGGAGAGGTGGTGGTGACGGCGGTGGAGGTGGCGGTGGGCGGTGGGCGGTGGGGGGCGGGGGGGAGGGGGGGCAGACTGGAAAGGTCAGGTAGAGGCCTGTGTCAGCATAAAAGTTTTTTTTTTTTTTTTTTCAAGACATTACCACCGGGTCCACAAATCTTAAGAGCCAGAAACAAAACAGTCTGCCTCCCACAGTGACTAACACAAATTACAATGAGTGTGGGGTGTATTTCCAACATAACAAGGAAGTCAAGGCCCAGCTAACATCTTCTTCTTGTACATTCAGCTTGAAAGAAGCAATCAATCTTCTGCTTCCATTGTCCTATGCAGGGCGGGCATTTAGGAATGATGATTACACGGTCACTGGTGTCAGCTGACAAAAGAGGACCCGTCAAATGCGCATTACACAAAGACAACTGCATAATACATACATGTACATACTATACAAAGTTCTGCATGGCTGATGACTCATTTATTCACCAGTTCTTCAGGTAATTTTCCTTTCTGGACAAGGATGCACATAAACTTTTGCTGTAAACTTTCTGTTTGGGGTTACTTCAAGTGAGACAAACCAATCAGGGCCCGTATACATGTAAATGTTGAGGTTAATTTAACTCACAGCTACGGACCTAACCCAGACAAGGACAAAAGAAACCCAAAAGCAAAATTAAATTAAAAAGGAAGCAAAGAAAGGAAGAAAAAAATCCTTCTATAACGGCTCAGGCACCTTCCTGGAATGGACCCACTTCCTGATTTAAAACAAAAAACAACACAAAATTTAACCCTAGAGCTAGTTTAGTTTGAGGTTAGACTCTAGCCCGGGGCAAAAAGCCCTAACCTCAACTAGTATTATATATACACACATGTATATATATATATATACGGGTCCAGGTTTATACCTAGGCCACTACCTGAACTGAGGCATCAGCTGCTTCAAATGGCTAATAGTCAAGACTACCCAGCAACAATACCCCACACTCTCTATTTTACCTCATAATCTGACACATGTATACTTCAGGACTTAACACTGTCCATTATCTAAATAGAGGAAAAGTGTATACATACAATGATACATGCATACATGTACCATTTACTAGATTTACTGAGAAAGTCACATAATTAGTGTGCACCTGCAAAGCAGACAGGTTAGGCCCTAGAATGTTTTTAATAAAACAAGACTAAAATCTTGTGCAGTTTGGTGCATTCTGCTGTGATTGAAGACTGACAAAGAAACACTTTACTGACATTAATTTATTGAAAGAAAACGTTTTAGGATTAGACTAAAATCTGTGAAATCTGCCAAAAGGTGGAAGATTTTACCAGTAAGCCCTGCTACTTGGAATATATTGTGGTTTTACAGTTGCCTGCGACTTACCATTAAAATTAGCACACTGACTCGAGGTGTGCATGTGACACACACAACATAACTCATCTGTTTCTGATTTTTGCTGTGAAAAGAAAAAATACCCCAAACCAAAAACAGGTTCTCTTGGAAGACCACAACCAAACTCTAATCTAATCGCCCAACCCATTTCATCCCACAGTGAGATAGTGGCAGCCAGCCAGTCTCTAACATGACTGTTTAACACATCCTTCCAACTTTGATACATGTAGATCTCTGTCTGACTAAAATGTTTCTTCAGTATCACTTATCATAAACAAGATGGGGTTTGGAATAGTCTGGCCCTGATTTGGGAGCCAAATGCTGCTGCAAAAAGGAACACAATGAAAATGGCACATTTTGCTGTTGCTGCTGTCGCATACAGCTTTACTGTTTCGAATCTGAAGTGTTTGTAAATTATTTATGTTTGGTTTAAGTCCCATCTGAACACCTTTCTTTTCCGCCAAGCCTTTGATAGTTAAACATTTGTTGAGTCCGTCTGTGTACCATGAGTCATTGCACCTGCCAAAATTTGTAAGAGGGGATGTAGATCTATCTATCTATAATGTGTGTGTGTGTGTGTGTGTGTGTGTGTGTGTGTGTGTGTGTGTGTGTGTGTGCTTTTAGCGCAGTGAGTCCTTGGTATTTGCAGAGCAGCGCTTTATAAAAACTATGTATTATTATTATTTATTATAATAATTTGACTGACACAGTTGTGACAAACAGCTTTTGATTTTGCCATTGTTGTTTATAACTTCAATTACTATTTTACTTATTATTTTTTTGTGCACAGTCTAAAATTTTGCATTCAATGCACCAGTGAGATCTATACATTTTTTTTTTTTTTTTATGTCTGTCAACTCATGACAGTGCCAACCTCCTAACAGCTTGGTATGAATAACTGCTCAACTGTGTTTTATTTAAATATATATATATTTTTACACCATTAAACAGTTTTCTTTGGTTCGCTACAAGTACAATGACAGATCTATACAGACCTAGAAGTCCAACTGTGAGACAGTGACCAAGCTAGAACATGCATCCAGAGCATGGCAATAATCACAAATAAAGGCTGTGCCCAGGAAAAACCCACGGCCAACCAGATGTTGTCAAATACTGATGACAGATGAGTCAATTACCTCTATATTACCACCTTCAATCCCTCATTCATCATTACTGTAGTGTAGGAAAACCCCATGGACAACATAAGCAGGAGTGTCTAAAGGCGTGAGTGAAGGAAAGTTATGCATCAGCTGTTGCATTCTGAGCTAGAGCATCGATGTGTACAATCTTTATAAAAAGGTATCCACCCCTCCCCCCCCTCCCCCAAACCCCACATGTATAAAGATACAGAGAGAGAGAGAGAGAGTAGCTCTAGAGAGAGAGAGAGAGAGAGAGAGAGAGATGGGAAAATGAAACCGACTTTCAGCAACAACAACAAAATAACCACCAAAGGCACTGCAACAAAATGCATAATCTCAGCTGCACCAGTGTTTGATACAGTGTTCCCTGTGATTAAAAAATACAAGGGTCCTTTGGACATTCGCTCAATATTTTGAAGAGTATTTTGTAAATTTTCTGGGTCCATGGCCTCTTGGTATAAAAAGTCTGAAAGTCAAAACCATTTGTTGTTGTGGCATGTTTACAATTACAGAAGTATTCCAGTAGGAGAAATATGTGTATGTGTGTATGTGAACTGTAGGGTGTCAGCCATAGAGCTACGTGAGGCAAAGAACCCAAATGCTTACATAATTTACAAAACAGAGCGTTATGACTGGAAAAATACTGTTTGTTATGATGACTCCAGACGAGACGAAAAACATGTGTCCCCTGTGACACACTGTTCTCAAATTTGTGCGTCAATTTAAGAGTTTTGTGCGTACCAATATGCACACCTGTGCGTAATCAGGAACACTGAGTCTTTATATATAGGCTGGAACTGATACAATACAATACACTGATGTAGCTGGGTTGGATTTGTGCTCCCTATGGATAATGCCTTCATAATGAAACTTCACGTCCTCCACATACAGTGAACATGCCATAGATGCCTGGCCAGGACACTGTACACAATAATGAATGAAGCAGACGCAAAGGTCACTCGGCTTATTTTCAAATTATGTCAGTATGCTAACCACACCAACCGCATTGGTGCAAACTGTAGAGTGCACATTCATCAGTTAAGTTTCCGGAGCTAAAAGTGGACCAACCACCCATCCTACATCTGTAATAAAATAAATAGTTGAAAATGGTGGTATCATGTTATTTTTGTTGTATTTTGTAAAGTCTGGTGTTTTTCACACAGTCAAATCACTGAGACACTCCCACAGTCTCAGGTATAATAATGTCAACAAAATTATGAACAGCATGCAAAAATTGTGGGAAGCTGGAAGCCAGTCCCAAGATCTCCCTGTGTGTGAGAAGCTCTACACATGGAAACACCTTGCTTCTAGTTCTACTGTACACTCTGTGCAATACCACAGCCACATGGTACTACTACCACTAGTACCAGGTCTAGTGTCTAGTACTAGTAGTAGAAGTGTAAAACAAAAAACAACCAAAATATAAAAAGGGCTACCAGGTAGGTAGGTCTATGAGTACCCCCCCCCCAAAAAAAAAAATAAAAAAATAAATAAATAAATAAATAAAAAAAAAATAAATAAAAATAAAATTCCCTGTACAATACTTTAAACACTGACATTTTAATTTGTTCTAATACAGTGGGTTTACTGATCTTCATCAGTCAATCAGGTGGATGGGAAAGACACAGAGCTGGAATTTAATGAATGTGTCAATTGCCAAAAAAAAAAAAAAAACCCAACTGATGCCCACTGGTGGACATGTGACGGGGACGATAGTGGCCAATCAGTCTCCTCACCAAGTAAACTAAAGAAGACCCACCCTCCACCAAAACAGTGCATGCTTCTCCCTGGACTAGTAGTACTACAGTCTACTACTAGTAGGCATTTATTTGAAGCGCAATGCTTTCCTCCCTTTAGGTTCACAGTTTTGACTCATGATCACAATTTGTTATGCTGACAGTTACATCTTGGGTGTTCACCAGCATCTGCCAACATCTCCAGCAGCAAGGTGAACAGAATAATGTTCAGCAAATGCTGTCTCCAGTGAGTGTGCCAAATGAAACTGTTGGCTTGATTTTGCGAAGTTGTGACACACTTGCACATTCACTATCACTCAACAAGGGACTATCGAATCCACTGACTTGTAAACATGTTTACCGTCACCTACCGTATGATACACACACACACAAGGCTGTAAAACTCAGCATTAGTTGGTATGACTCACCCGCGTTCCATGGTGCTTTCCTCATTCCATTCTGGCAAGGTACTCCTACTGCAGGCTACTGTGAACTATCGAATTCGGCAAGCAACCGCTCCGGCAAGCCATGCGGTGCGATAAGGTCTTCTCATGTTCTCTACATGCCTAGGTTTGTGGTGAAAACACCAGGCTGCTGCACTGTGTCCCGATCTGCTTTCACAACGCCGCGATGAGAACCAAACCTCACTTGGCCAACGTCAGGGCAATCGAACGACTCCAGTTTCTCCCCATTCACAACATCATCGTCACTGATTCTGTCCTCCCTGTTGTGACATTTCGTGCGCGTTACATTTTGAGAGACTCACGTGAGTCACTCTACAGCGCGTTGTACCCTGCTGTATTATGATAATGTGCGCGCACGATCTTGTCGCCAAGTTTTCCCGAGGCTCTTGTTTGCTTTTGCTGCAACGAGTTCTTCGTCTCCACACCTGAAGATCTCATAAGGGGACAAAACTCAACAAGCAACTTACACGAAGCCCTGCATTTGTTATTCTGAAATTGTTGTGGTTGATCAGGGTTTTTTTTTTTTTTTTTTTGGGGGGGGGGGGAGTTGTTGTATTGGGTGGGGTGGTGTGTGTGTGTGGGGGGGAGTATCTTGATATCTCCTTGTTGCCGTTATGTCACGGTGCATCAGCTGATTCAGTGTGGCTCTTCTCACGCCAAACCCTTTCTCCGGTTTACAGGCTTTCACAAGAAAGACAAACCAAAGATGCGATGGGTGGTGATAAATGGACATGATCTCGATGTTATTGTTTCATTTATGGGAGGTGTAGATAGGACGCCGGGATGGTGTTTGGTTGTTCGCACTGACAAATCATAGCTGGACCCAACTGTTTTTCAGTCACCATCGACCAAGAGTTCGCACCACCGACGGCACCCGGCATCAGTGGCCCCTCCCCTCCCCTCATAAATGTTTATAGGTTGTGACAAAACAAACAAACGAACAAAACAAAACAAGAAGAGAGAAAAAGACAGAACCCCAGCAACCACAAACCCCACCGGCAGACCCGCTCCCTGTGTACGTTGCAAGTAAGTACATTTTACGTGTATGACTGGTACTGTACCACTGAGCCAAAGAGACCCATGCAATTCAAAAGAGTTGCGTCCCTTCACTCAGGTCAGAGGAACGGAGAGATCAAATACACGTGAGTCTGTTTGTTGTGAATTTTTTTCTGCATCGTGTTACATTGAGCATTTGTGCGATGGCCGATATGCTTCAGGTGTAAAGATTAAGCTGAAAAATGTACTGCCTGTTCAGTTTCTTTAGTTAGGCCGCGTAATCAAAGTGTTTTGTCTTCAGCTTTCGGTTCCTTCTAGAAAAGGTTTGTTGTCATTTCAGACTCGACTGCTGAACGTGCTTCCAAATGTACTTTTCGTATGTTTTTGAGTTCACCAAGTCAAATCCCTTGAATTCATTGTCACCGCGATGAGCATAATTTGCTTCATGGCATCAAACAATCTGCCGGCATGAGAATTGTCTCAGTCTATAATTTTTCTTTGTGTTAAAAGTAGGGCATGCGTTTTTGCACGTAAGCCACGGGGACATGGCTAGTAGGGCGGTCAGTTCTGCGGACCTTTTACGGATAGAACCATTTAATTTTGTCTTAGAAGGAGACGGTGCCGTGTGTTGCATTTTCATTTAAAAAAGCTAACTTTGTAAAATATGAAAATTTTATGCTTTGACTTTCAAGCTTCTTTTGAATCAGTTTATAAAATTGGAAAGTTTTGTTCCCTTCCTTGTTTTGTTCCACCTGGCCCAACGTGACTACACACCTTGATTTATCATGATTATTATCATTAGTTTTATCACAATAATTTAAACAGCTTACATGAATGAGTGTATCAGAAAAAAGAGAACAGTGAGGCAGTTATAGGTATGGATTTGGGAATGAATTCTATTTATTAGTACTTCAGTATTAGTAGTAAATATTACTTAGCATGGCTGTAGCGGACTCGCTCACACCACCAATGAATGAAGGACGAGGCGGCTTGGGTTCGGGACTTTTATTACAGCAGTGACAGCAGTTCATTCGGGCCGATCGTCGGGGGTTCTCTCCGGGTACTCCGGCTTCCTCCCCCTCTGCTTTGGAAATGTTCAGCCCACCAAGTTTGAAAAATAAATACATATCTAAATTCCGAAATTTAAATAGCTGAGCTGACCCTTCGCACCACGTGATTGTAATACGTTTATGTCCTGTGTGTGAGAGAATGCGTGTGATTCACGTGAGCGTGCGTGTTGGGTTTAGCTCGCGGCGCTTTGAGCCAAAATATTTGGGATAAAGCGCCTATATTAATGCGATTATTATTATTATTATTTAGAAACAGTGTAGCGAAGCGGTATAGTGAAGGGATAGCGATGACCCAGGAAACACACCAAAATAATCATAAACACGATGTACCTCATACGTGATACCTTGTACTTTATCAAATCAGTCATAACACAACATACATAATCAATGAAGTCACTATAATCAAACGGGTGACTGAGCTACATCGCCAAGCATAACAATACATAATGTAAACATACCCTGTGAAAGAACAAAGGTCCCTGACATGAACATCCACCGACATCATACAGCAAACAGCGCCTACAAGCCATGTAATATTCTCATAACTACTAATGCACTGTGCAAAGAAACATTTCATCGAACAGACACAAAGTCGTCAAACCCATACATCTGTAAATCGTATACCAATCACATCATTTCATTCTATCCACAATCTGTGTAGTGAAATATCTATTTACGTTAATTAACATAAGTAATTTCATTTCTATAGTTATTTACAATACAGCAAGTATTAACTCTTTCACTGCCGGACGCGTTTCGGTTCACTCACGCAAAACATCTCTTCACGTCCTATGCTGTAAACAGGAATCAAACCATATACTGCATCCAGAGAGCTTTTGTCCCCCAACTACTGGGAAATCTAGATTGAACATTTTTAAACTAATTTGACAGTGAGGCTACTGGTGCGATTTATGAAATCCTGCGACTGCGGCAGTGAAAGGGTTAATATCAAACACTACGTTCCACACTGTACGCGAACTAAAACTCACGTGCACCTGAACTTCAAGAAAGCTACAGGCGTGAAGGTAAAACACAACCAAACCAGGTTTCCTTACTACTGCCCTAACACACATTATATACAAGCACAAATACCCTGCCACATAGAACGTGCAGTCTGCTTGTGTTTGAATTAAAAATTGCTTAAATCAGATAAATGATGGACCGAATCAGTGAGCACACCAGTCAGGGCGCTGAAACTGGGAATCATTACCATTTGTGGGACTGGGTAACGGTTGAAGGCCAAATTCAATTCAAATTCAAATTCAAAAATACTTTATTTGTCCCTTTCGGGCAATTAAAAGGACCAGCTGAGCTTCAGACACTGGCCAGCACTTGCCAGTAGAAAAAGTTCTGCATCGCTGATGGGCACCCCATTATGTATGACCGAAAGTGCTGATTGGCGACATGAGGCAGTGAAGTTACCGAGCTTGAGAAATATCTTCTGATGTGGGGCCTTGAAGGCTGGAAATGACCCCGGCATCACAAGGAAAACCTCCTGAGCATTTTGCACCCACTAAAAGCTTGAATGAGATTAGTTGAGTTGTGTTTGAACTGTAGTTTGACAGGGGATTGGGTCTAGTGGTTAAGGCATCCGATTTCAGATCCTGAGCTGCCTGGTTTGAGTCCCCGGTGGGCAGGAATATGGTTGGATTTTTCCATACCGTATCGAGTCAAATCCATGTGCAGACTCGTTTACAGTGCCTGTCTCGCCTTCGTGTACACACGCACGCACAAATATCAAGTGTGCACGCTAAAAATCCTACGTTCATCTTTCGAAGAAGAGTACTAGTAGGTTGTGGCCGGTGGTGTGGCAAAACAGAAATACTGTCGCACGCACCAGAGTGATTAGCAGGGTGGAGGTTTGCATATAAAGTAGCGTTTAGCGGCAGCAGGCTTTCACTGCTTCGTCCTCCAGCCTTTCGGCGCCATGAGCCTCTCAGTTGAGATGGATATGTGCACCGAGGAGAAGTCTACCTTACCATACCATACCATAGTTTTTATGTTGTTTCCATAGTAATGGAAACAACATCATAGGACGGGCTAAAATTTCCACGTTCATAGGCAAGCATCTGTGGTACAAACGCACGTCACTGCCGATCTCCCGCAGAGACGATTTTGCAAGTGTAACTCTGACAATGACGTAAGAAAACATGCGTCATCGATGCTGACATGTATGGTGCACCGAACGCGCTTCTCCTCCTCAGTGAGTGCCGTCTGTGTGTATGTGTGTGTGTGAATTGTGTCCGGGCCCGTTTCTTCGAAAATACTTAACCGAGTGGCTTCAAATATGGGGTATCCAAATATATCAAAATGTTACATTAGACGATTCAAGCGTGTGATGATTGCTTAAGTGATTTGGGAGTTATCGCCCTTTTGAGACAAGTTGGTTGTCTTTCGTTTACAGGCGTAATATTTATTTAAATCACTCAATTGTTTGGCACTATGGCAGTAGATAGCTTGAATACGGACTCTGAACAGAATCACTACTAGAAAATGGTCGCTCTTATAGTTTTCATGTAAACCGAGCCTGAGTTGACATTGCATGTGAACCCAGTTCAGATGCCTATTTCTCCGAAAATACTGAACCGATCGATTTCAAATTTGGGGTTTCTGAATGAATCAAGATTGTTGAATAGAAGGCCCGATCCAGGTACGATTGCACACATGATTTGCGAGTTATCGCCCTTTTAAAAAAAAAGTGGCTTTCTTTCGTTTAAAGGCGTAATATTTACCTAAACCACTCCGTTTTTTGGACATAGATAGCATGAATACGGACTCTCAACTAAGTGAATTTTGGAGGTTGTCGCTTTTATACTTTTGGCGTAAGCCGTACCTGATGAAAGTGCTGGTGAACACACTTTAGATCTCAAAATCGCTCCTACTATACATAGATAATGAGCCTGGGGTGCCATAAAAAATATACAAAAAATTTAGAAAAATTCACTGCAGCCGTTATCGTCAGTTGACTCGAAAATTTGTACTCGAAGCACATTTCCTCTACACAAGCCACACGCCTCACAAACATCGCAGAAAAGGCACACGCGCACTGACGCAAAACTGTATCAGCGTCAGTTTGCCGACGTCATGTTTGATTGACGTGATGCTGGCATTTCTTGGGGGTGTGTCGTCACTTTTCGGAAGTTCTCTATTTGTAGACGGGGAAAACGGGAGTTTCATTGATGTAGTGAGCTTTGTTTTTCCCACTGACTCTCACTCAATAGCATAGTAGAGTGAGAGAACACCACATAGGTCTCAATGGAGCACATGCACAAACGCGGCTCGCGCAAGTCTGTGTGTGTGCGTGCGTGCGCGCGCGCGTATGTCTGTGTGTGTCTGTGTGCGCGCGCGCGCAGCAGACATAACACATAGTGAAAAAACATTCGCCGCGCAGACTTGTCTGTTAAACACATTGAGCCGGTATAAATTCGATCTTTACACTGCGCAGCAGCAACACTTCAATTTTCATGGGGCTGCTTTCATTGCAAGAATTGTATCCGAGTCAAAGTTATTACGTCAAATGTATTATGCGTCATCCCAATGAGGAAAACATCATAGATTTCAAAGAAAACAACTTGTCTCTCTTCCAAAACCAAGATTGGTCTGACAAGCCTGGTCAGTTGTTTCCATTCAGAGAGAGAGAGAGTGTGTGTGTGTGTGTGTGTGTGTGTGTGTGTGTGTGTGTGTGTCCTCCCGAATACATGGCATTACAAAAGAACGACCGTGACGACAGCAGGTGATTAAATGGAAACAACATATTGGGCTGGTGGCCATCTTGTTCAAAGTTAGGTACTGCAGATCCAGTCTACACTGCCGGGTTAGGGAGGAATGCTTCTACTGCAGGCTGAGTGTCAGGCACATATTGTATTGCTGTTGTGAAAGGGGTAATGATCAGTACAGTGCGATCTACAAGATCAGTGGAAGTCGGTGGAAACTCAGATTCTCCTACACAGAGGTTGAGTGTGCCGCAACACTGGCTGACTCCTTGGTATTAGTGTCACGTAAAGCCTTTTGTTGTTTGCAGGTGGTTATACTTACAGCATCAGAATGTCATCTCCCACTGCCAGTGATGGCGTCAGCGCCAGCAAGCCCAGTCAGGGTCAAGGAAAAACCACAAATCGCCTCGAGCGGAGAAAAGAATGGTGGGCCAAACACAGAGAAGTCCGCAGCAAATTGCGTGAGTTGTAGAGCAAATTGTGCTAAGATATAGTCAGGGGTGCCTGGGAAAATCAGAACGTGCCGAGTTCCGGCTTACACTTTAGTTACAGGGGTGCCAGTTTTCCGGCTATGACCGGAATTCCAGCCTGGGAAAATTCAGAAGGTGCCGAGTTCCGGCTTACAGGGGTGCCAGTTTTCTGGTCCCAGGCCGGGAAAATTCAGAAGGTGCCGAGTTCCGGCTTACAGGGGTGCCAGTTTTCTGGTCCCAGGTTGGGAAAATTCAGAAGGTGCCGAGTTCCGGCTTTGCAACGTGCTTACGAGTCTGTGTCTATCGCTGGACCGTCGGTCGTTTATTACGGGTGTATTACGGTTGGTAAAGGTTTTTGTCTGCGTAGCATGTGTACGCTGCTGCCCCAATGCGAGAAGTCAGGGGTTCGAGTCCCACTCCAGGCAAAGACTTTTTCCTTCTCATATATGATATGTGGCACCGATCATTCAGGCCGATCGTCGGGGGTTCTTCCCGGGTACTCCGGCTTCCTCCCTCTCTGCTTTGGAAATATTCAGCCCACAAAATTTGAAATATAAATGCAATTCTAAATTCCGAAACACAAATAGCTGAGCTGACCCTTTGCACCATGTGATTGTAATGTGTTTATGTCCAGTGTGTGAGAGAATGTGTGTGATTCACATGAGCGTGCCTGTTGGGTTCAGTTCGCGGCACTTTGAGCTGATTCATGAAATTAGGTAAAGCACCTATACAATAATAATTATTATTATTATAAAGAATATGGCAGATGTAAATTGTCATCCAGACAGGATCTGATGCGCAAGTTTCATTCTTCTTGTTCGCTGACTTTCTTTCTTTTTTTTCCTTTTTTTGGGGGGGGGGGGGGGGGGTGTCTTGTTTGGGTTAGTGGTTTTGCAAATCATGATGATACATTATATTTTCCTTCCTTTTTTGTGATGATTTGTTTTGTTAGTGGTGGTAACCATTTTCCTCCGAGGTGGTGTTTGGTTGGTGATTTTGTTTATTGTTTCAACATTCAACACTGGCAGTCCTATTAATATTGTTTAACTCGTTCAACACTTTGTTCCCTGGCGACTAGGTGTTTGGAGGGGTTTGTAAAAACATTGCAATAAATATCACAACAGTTGTCAGCTCCAGTAGAAGTCATGAATTGACACTGACCATACAATTTGTGACTCAAACTTTGCATTTCCAGGTGACCGTGCAACCTTGTCCAAGAAGGAGAACTTCCAGATGCATCAGCTTGCTTTGCCAAAAGTTGACACATCTAGGGGGTTCCGTTCTACGGTTGTAAACAATCTCATTGCTGCCACCAAAAAGTCTCCACCCAGTAGCAGCAAGACGGCAGCGTCACAGCCAAAACAAAAAGTTAAATCAAAACCAAAGACAAAACCTCACAAAGCAGCTGCGTCCATTCTGAAGCAAAACAAAGCTGTCAAGCAGGACAAGAAGCAGCACACCGCCGCAGCAGCCAAACCTGTCGCACAGCCAAAGGTGGAAAAACCAGAAAAGACTGAAGATTTCAAACCTGAACTGATGTCGGAAGTGGTCATTAAAACCAAAGATGTTGTTGACATTGCTGCTGCACATCATATTCCAACAAGCTATGTCTTGACCGTGGGAAACCTGCCTCACAGTACAACAAAAGAGCATCTGATGGACCATTTTAGAAAAGCAGGTAAGCGCAGTGCTCAGTGTCTTGTTGACAGGCACGAAAATACTTGGGGCGCACCTCTTCTCCTCCCAGTAATTCAACCCAGCTTTTTATTGTCTTGTACACTCTGTGTGTGTGTGTGTGTGTAAGATGGTTTATTTGGGTTGGGTTCCCCACATCCTGTGGTTGGGCAGGATGCTGGGGTCCCCGCTCTCTTACTGCCATGGTCTCTGTTGCCTGCAGGGAGACAATGCGGGGTTTTTTATTTTATCAGTCTTTATTTTCGCGGGTTGTTGCTGCCCCCCCCCCCCCCCCCCCCCCCCCCGTTATATTGTAAAGCGCCTAGAGCCAGCCCCTGGGTTAGGCGCGTTAAAAATCTCAACTATTATTATTATTATTATTAATGTAGCCAAGTGTTTGTACCCCTCACCCACTACCCTTTCTCCTCTGGCTAGCCCTATACACTGCCCGCGAGCGTGACGTCCGGCGCTGCATTCTCACCTTGCCACGTGGTCCATTGTTCCCCGCACATCATTCTGTCCACGTTCTCTCTGGCCATCTTATCAGCTTCCTAAGCGGGCACCGGCATTTGTTCAAATGTAGATACACTGCACCTCCTTGTAGTGGTATTAAAAGCTGCGTTTTATATAAAACCATGTTGACTCCTTCACATTTTCTGAATACAGAGTACCCTGCATTTTTCATCTCTCTTCACTTTCAGAGTGAATTGAAATGGAAATTTATACAGCTTCTTCACAGTGACTGGCTGATTTGACCATGTCTGTGTATTTCATCGAGTTATTTTAAGGAGGAATTTAGTGCACACATATTTTTAGAACTTTGCCTAAGGTTTACATGTTGAAATGACTTGTTACAGGTGGGGTGAAATCCGTCCGCATTCCAAAGGAGAAGGGGACAGGCAAAGGGCGTGGCTTTGCTTACATGGAGTTCAAGGACAGGATAAGTCTTGGGGTGAGGCACTGTAGTTTCTACAGCAAATTATTGATTGTATATATACATATCAGGGCTTAAAAATAATTAAAATTATTCATCTTTTGGCGGATTACCACCTTCAGCTAAATAATTTGCGCCCCCCCCCCCCCCCCCCAAAAAAAGGTATGTTTCCTCCTCTGAAGCAATTAAAATCATGCCAAAACTCACCAAACTCCACAGATTTCAATTTGAGTCTAATTCTAAAAGGTTTCCTCTGAAAACAGTCCTCCCCTGAAGCATGTAAAATCATGCCAAAATGCACCAGATTTTAGTCTAATTTTTAAACAAATTCTGGGGGAGCATGCCAAGTTAATTCAGGACCCCTTGTGGACATGGGGGAAAAAAAAAATAAAGAAAAACCACGACGACACACCACTTTTCCTCCTTCTGGAGCGTGGACCATTTTAAGCCTTGATATTGACGCTCAGTCCTTGGCAACATTCAAAGCTAAATTGAAAACGCACCTCTTCTCCCAGTAATTCAACCCAGCTTTTTATTGTCTTGTACACTCTGTGTGTGTGTGTGTGTGTGTGTGTGTGTGTGTGTGTGTGTGTGTGTGTGTGTGTGATGGTTTATTTGGGTTGGGTTCCCCGCTCTCTTACTGCCATGGTCTCTGTTGCCTGCAGGGAGACAATGCGGGTTTTTTTTATTTCATCAGTCTTTATTTTCGCGGGTTGTTGCTGCCCCCCCCCCCCCCCCCCCTCCGATTATATTGTAAAGCGCCTAGAGCCAGCCCTTGGGTTAGGCGCGTTAAAAATCTCCACTATTATTATTATTATTTATTGTACTTATCAGGAGAACTGAACTTGCAAATAATTGCAGAATGACTTATGTGAAAGCACAGAATTCCATTGGGATGATAGGGGTGAGAAGCAATGTCTCATTACGCTTTCATATCTGCTTATGAAGGACAAGTAAGCGTTTTTGCCGGGTTAAATTTGATCAAATTTTGGACATTGGTGCTGAATCATTGCTGATTTTTGTTGTTGTTTTTTTTTTTTTTTTGCTCTTATGTTTCAGATGGCTTTGCGGCTTCACAACACAACTCTAAGCGGCAAGAAAATAACAGTTGATTTTGCGTCCAGTGAAAAACACAGCAGCAAGGGGAAAGATGCAGCCAAGAATGAGAATGATGCCAACCAGAAACAGTCCTCCGCAGCATAACATAACCATCATTTCATGTACATTAATGATTCATGTATTTTGTTACTTTTATGGATGAACTGTAGAACATTGCTGCTGGACTGACAGCAGTTGTCTTTGTAAGACATTAGTTGAATCCATGGCAATGCCATGACTCATTGCAACCTTGACCTTGCCAGACCTCATATGTGTTGCATGATTATTATGGTGACAAGGAAAGTGGTGATATTCCGGTGGAGGTTTGAGGCTGGTGTGCTTTGGGAGTTAGATCAGGAAATACTTTGTGATGTATATCGGGAACGAAAAATGCCTATGTCGTCCTGCTTGGTTGTGTACTTGAGTAGTGTTCAATGGTTTTTAGCTGTGGTACATGGAAGGATGCTAAAACAGGATTTGTGTTACCTGAGAGGTGGACAAAGCCATGAAAATCTGCTCAAATAACTCTCTTGTTCTTTTCTCTCTCTCTCTCTTTTTTTTCTTTTTTCTTTTTCTTCATGTTTTTTTTTTTTCTTTTTTTTTTTTCTTCAGTTTTTTCTTTTTTTCTGGAGGCAGTTAGGTACTGTTTTCATACCGGATGTGCTATGTCTACTGCATAAACTACAACAAAAGTAGCTGTTCCTGTACATTGTGTGTGGATTTCACTGACCACTTGTGTAATTTCTTTTTGTTAAGAAATCGTAATGTCATACTTTGTTCAACTTGCGTTTTACTGTGCCACCGTGTGGTTAAGGGATGGGTGACAGTAGAAAATTCAGAGCTTAAAATCATTCTCTGTTTGGAGGGTTACCTCCATTGAAAAACAAAGAGAAGTGTTTTCTTCTCTGCAGCATTTAAAATAATCACCAAATTTCACAGACTTAGTCTGATTTAACACTTTCAGCCCCCACCGTATCACCTACGGTCTCGCAGACCCTAACAATAATATATATATGCGTGCATGTGACCGACTCTCATACGCTCTGCACAGTGGAAGATTCCCCTGTAGGATGGATCCAATACTTCTTGAGAAATAGGATTTTGTATGCAAGAGCCCAGCTTTAGATCTAGCACACTTGAAAAAATCCCAGGCAGACAGCGTTATCACTATTGAGATTCCTTCAGGGCTGAAAGGGTTAAACACTTTGGTGGGGGGAGGGGGGGGGATGCCTCTGAACCCCCTAGCATTTGCTTTGCAGAAGCACACTCATGGCTGTACCAGTGCTTCACTAAATGCTACGAACTTTTCTTCCTTTTTCCTTCCGTGGACCATTCAAGCCTTGAAATGACCAGGTATGATGGAATTTGTGCAAGTTAAAAAAAAAAACAAGAAGAAACATCAAAGGGAAAATCATAAACGCTAGATTACCCAGTGGTATTGTTTGTGTGTATGTCTTTGGTGTTTTTTTTTTTTGTTTTTTTTATCAGTACTAGAATACTTACATGGTTGCTTGTCAGGTAGTCATACATGTATTTCTTCCATTGTATTATTTCTGTACGTGTTGATAGCTTTTAAGGTAACTTTTCGCACAGTGTACCAAGACGTGCAGACAGATGACACTTATAGATGAATCCAGATGAATATGACATTTCCAGTGTAACTTTCAGATACTCGGTATGAAGATTTTATGATTGATTTTCGTCAGATTGTGGCATAAATTTGTGGCATTTTGAATGTGCAGAAAGAAAATTCTTTCAGCACCATAACGCTAACAAAGCTCTTTGAAATCTGATGAGCAAAACTTCACTACATAATGTAACTTTTATGATGATTGCAAAATGCATGTAATATACTGGATGTAGTTTGAATTTTAGTGGTCAGATGTTGCCAAATAGGCTTTATTACAATTCCTTGTCTCCCTGCTTTCTTTTCTAATATAAATTTGTGGAGGTTCATGATTATGACTGTTACATCTTTTTGCACCTCAAATTGTGTATGGAACAGCACCAAACAGTAAATAATTCTCACTATAATTTGACGGAAGTTTGGCTTGATAATCATATGGCATGAGGCCTGTCTGTTGCTAGCACTAGTCTTTGACAATAAGGCCACGTTTCCTTTTATCCGGATATGCCAAAGCAGTCTGCATAGGCAATCTGTGTAAGCCTCTATGTGCTTCCTTTTGACGCAAACCCAATCCAGATGAACACGTCATTAGATCTAATATTACAATATGTTACCAAGTCCGTTTTGTTTAACCTTGATTTGGAGGAGAAATATCAACACAGATACTCTGGGAAGGACAGACAATACAGATTCTTGAGGACCAGATACAAGGTTGTTTTTTTTGTTTTTTGTTGTTGCCAGTTTGAAAACATGTTGCTTTCAAAAACAAGCATCTTATACGGGGAGGTTTGCCTGTCGCTGTATTATTAACCTTGAAACAGTCTTTCGCTTAGTGTAAAGCTCTAAGGGCCGCTGCAACACGTTGCCAGGATCGGCACTTGCAGGGCTGGAAACGCAGGAAACCGTAGTTAAATCGCAGGCGGCCAGCTGGCATATCCCCCTTACCGGTGCCGGTGCGGCAATAGAAAGCCGTCCTATTTTTCCTGGCAGCCAGCTAGCCACAGGCAGCCCGTACAGCCAAATGACCAATCACTGCCCAAACCTTGCAACGCCGCAGGCTGCGTGTGCGGCAAAACTGCTGCCCGACAGCAGGCAGCCGAGTACGGCAACATGCAGACTGGCGGTCATGTAACCGTGCGCTTAACTAACCAATCAACCAGAGTCCCTGTGCGAAATATTTGATGAGCAGGGAGATGTGGAAGAACGAGAATGGTAATGCAATCATCCGTCCATCCACATTCGCAAAATAAATTGCTTCCTGGTCCAGATTTTTTTTTTCTGTTTGCATTTTCAGATGTCATTTCATGTATCTAGATGAAAGAAAAGACCAAGCGTCATTTAGAGCATACAGATTGTTTTATGCAGTTTGCATTTGTGCTCGCTCTGTATCCAGACTATAGGAAACACGGCCTAACCCTTGCATATCAACTGGTGACTAGTGTTTCTCAGAAATCCATTGTGATATTACAATACCTCAACCTGTCCAGGTTTATTTCTTTGTGTTTTAATTTTTTTCCATCTCTTTTTTATCCATTGGCATTTGTTGCAGTGTATTTCCAGTATTGAATGAGACAGAATGATAGCTTGAGAGGTCATATTACATAACAACACTTACATGTACAATACCATTCTGAATGGGGAAGACTGAAGAGTGAGCAGAAGGGACTGGTACAAGTTTGACATTATCAGATGTCATCAGCAATCTGTCCATTGTGAAAATAGTAAGATCATAAGGAGGACTCTGTCCACTTCCATTTTCATGATAGCTGTTCATTAGGAAATTATCAGGACAGAGTTGTCTCAGCTACGAGCAAGATTTGTTTTGCTCAGTTAAGATAAACTTGAGTTGTCAAAAATTCTCTGTGGAGTCCCCTGCGGGTCAGATCTTGTACGCATGGCCACATTCGAAATACAGCCTTCACAAAAAGTTAAGGACCATGTACCACTTGCAAATATCATTCAACTGTAAGGTAGCATAGTGTTTGTGTGTGTGTGTGTGTGTGTGTGTGTGTGTGTGTGTGTGTGTGTGTGTGTGTGTGTGTGTGTGTGTGTGCCCTTGCTTGCCTGCCTGCCTGCCTGCCTGTTTGTGTGAATATCTGGGGGTGTGTCTGTGTGTGAGCCAGTACACATGTGTATGTAAACTCAGTAGTGCTTGTGTGGGTGAGTGAGAGCTCAGTGTGCAACAGACCATAAACAACAGTTACTGGCTGACCAATCGGAGTAAGATGTAGTTGAAATTGTAGTCAGAATTCTCAAGCTAGCCACATTTGCTTGAGAACTTGACTGAATGATGTTGCTCACATCTTTCACTCCAGGTATGTGTATGCTGAGTTGTATATAGGCAGTGATAGACTAGTTGTATTTGAAGATTTCAGTAATACCTGTGATAGTCTAGTCTGTTTTTCCTTCTATGCATGTAGTTCCTTCTTCTGTCTATCTTTCTAAGCACTGAGCCCTGTGATAGTGTTTATAATGTTTTCAGGACATAGGTCAGTGGTTCCTGTGTTGAGTCTTGGGTTAGGGTTGTGCTCTCTCTCTCTCTCTCTTCTTCTTCTTCAGTTGCTCTTCTTCTCAAGTCAGTTCCTGTATATACACTTGTGAATATCATGTATAGTCTTTATGTAAATACGTTGTGAGCACCTGCACTTATTGCAGCTGTCATTTGTGAGTATAGCAGTTGGCTAAACTGTTATGTGTAGTATGAAGAGACATTTGCTTGAGAACTTGACTGAATGATGTTGCTCACATCTTTCACTCCAGTCTGTTCACTTCAGGAATAAAGAGCTGCTGTATTATACACTTCAACCTGGTGTTGCCTGTGATCATTCCCCTCACCCGAGGTCATACGAACCCTGCGTACATCACGCAATCCCCCCATCAACTTTACACTGGCGCCCAATAAGGGACCTCGGGATTAGAAGGAAGCACTGACTGCTGTCTACTACCATGGCGTCCATTGAGGACCTCATCACGACTCTGCGCGAACGCTCCCAAGATGATCAACGGGCCATCCTCCAGGCTCTTGCACCTTCTGCACCGGGTAACGACAATTCTTCAGCTACTGCTGGCTCTCAGACTGTCCATGCAGTCACGTTCCCTCCTCGACTGGCGCTCTTCTCCGGGGAGGACAAGGATGCCAGATACAGCCAGTGGCGGGCTGAAATCATCGGACTCCAAGCTAACCACCCTGAGTCTACAATTCTTCAGGCTATGCGACGGTCAGTGAAGGGACTGGCTGCTGATGTCTTACTCCAGCTTGATGACAGTACGACCCTGCAGACGGCACTACAGAAGCTCGACCAAATGTTTGGTTGTGTGCAACCGGCGGAGAAGCTGTATGAACTGTTTTATACCTCCAAGCAGCTGCCATCGGAAACAGTGGTAGGATGGGCCTGCCGTTTGGAACGGATTGTTGCAGACGTGAGATGTGCAGACAGGAACTTGGCAACAGAAGCCGCCGACAGCATGCTTCGCAGCAAGTTCTGGAGTGGCCTTGCATCTCCTGCTATGCGTGATGCACTTCGTCATCGTGTTGACTCCGGAGCCACCTTCTCAGACATTCTCGTTGCAGCGCGACAAGTTGAGGCAGAGTCCGGAGGAAATACCGTCACCCATACAGCGTCAGCTCAGCAACCAGCAGGCGTGTCTCAACAGCTGGAACGCATCATGCAGCGTCTCGACAACCTAGAGAAGCGACTGCCCCATGCAACGTTCAAGGGCAAGTGTTACAAGTGTAAACAGAAGGGACATCGCCAAGCAGATTGCAAAAATAAGTCGGGAAACGCCCAAGGCCCAGAGTGAAGGGGCGTACTCCGGGTCAGCGTCACACTCACAGCCCCAAACAGCTAGCGACTCCTGCATCTATCTCGCTGGTTGGCGCTTCCAACATCGTCGACATCAACGTCAACGGTAATCACGCAAGTGCCTTACTGGACACAGGATCGATGGTATCAACGATATCCGCATCCCTGGTAGCGCAGCTAGAGTTACCCATTCAACGTGTCACAGACTTGATTACTGTGCGAGGCATAGGTGGTCAGTCTTTGCCTTATGTGGGCTATGTGCAAGCGGACGTTAAGCTGACAGAGACTAGTGACTGTGTAGTGCCGACACTGCTGCTCGTAGTCAAGGACACTGAGTATCATAGCAACATTCCTGTACTGCTAGGCACAAACTTTCTTCAGGTGGTGTGGAACGAGCTTCATGGTGACATTCCGAGTAGTGACTCTAAGTTATCTTCAGCATGGCGTCTTGCACTTACAGCAGTTACAGAGCATCAGACATTACGAGATGCTGCTCAGCCCTTAGGGCAGGTGTTGTGCGACAAAGCAGTGACTGTTCCTCCAGGTGCCTGTGTAGAAGTGACTGGTAGTGCTAAGATCACTGCGGTTAGACTGCAAGCTAGTGTAGTCGTTGACAGTGATAGCATATCGGTGCCAGGAGGTCTTGTGTTACTTCCCCTTGTACTACGCGCTCAGCCCGGTGTGAAGACGCTAGAGACAAAAACCAAACTGTTCAACCCAACATGCAAACCTGTGACTGTGCCTGCACATACAGCTATTGCAAGTGTTCAGTTAGCTGATGTGATTATCCCTGAGTCTGATGTGACAGACACAACTGCAGATGGTGAACCTACAGAGAACTTTGTTGAGGACCTTGTCAGTCGGGTGTCTCCTGATGTCCAGGAAGCAGAGAAGCATCGTCTACGTCAGATTCTGGAGAAACATGAACAGGCCGTTTCTAAGCATGACCTTGACCTTGGCCACACAGAGGTCAGGAAACACCATATCAAGCTCAGCAGCGACGTCCCCTTCAAGGAGCGTCCTCGGCGCATACCTCCAGCCATGGTGGATGAAGTTCGTCGTCATCTCGCGGAGATGCTGGAGTTAGGCGTCATCCGTAAGTCGGAGAGCCCTTACTCGTCAAATGTTGTCCTCGTACGAAAGAAAGATGGCCGGCTTCGATTCTGCATCGATCTTCGAAGACTCAATAGCTTGACCATCAAAGATGCGTACTCCTTACCAAGGATCGAAGACACGCTTGGCGCGCTCACCGGCTCACAGTGGTTTTCCAAACTAGATCTACGCAGCGGCTACTGGCAGGTTGAACTTGCTGAAGAAGATAAGGAAAAGACTGCCTTCAGTGTAGGAAACTTAGGGTTCTTTGAGTGCAATCGCATGCCTTTTGGACTTACCAATGCACCAGCTACCTTCCAGAGACTTATGGAGATTTGCATGGGCGATGCACACCTGACCGCGTGTCTTCTCTTCTTTGATGACATTTTAGTCTTCAGCAAGACTGTTGATACTCACCTGCAGAGACTAGACCTGGTTTTGCAAAAGCTTGAGGATGCTGGTCTCAAGATCAGACTTGACAAGACTGACTTGCTGCAACGCTCTGTTTCCTTCCTCGGCCATGTAGTAACTCCAGAGGGTGTTCATACTTGCCCTGAGAAGATTGAGTGCGTCAATAACTGGCCCACACCCAAGTCTGTGAAGGAAGTCCAGAGCTTCTTGGGCTTTGCAGGCTTCTACCGCCGGTTCGTCCCTCACTTCGCCAGCATCGCAAGACCCCTCCACAATCTCACTGCGTGTCCGAAGAATGGAAAGAAGCAGCGCAAGTTTCATTGGGGTGAAGAGGAGCAGCAAGCCTTCGACCAGCTCAAGGCGCGTCTCACCTCAGCGCCTGTCCTCGCCTATGCTGACCCTCAGAAACCCTTCATCCTCAACACTGATGCTAGCACCGAGGGTTTGGGGGCAGTCCTCTACCAGCATCAGGACGGCAGAGACCGTGTCATCGCTTATGCCAGCAGAGGTTTGAACCAAGCAGAGCGTCGGTACCCAGCCCACAAGCTAGAATTTCTAGCGCTGAAGTGGGCAGTCACTGACAAGTTCCAC
The DNA here is from genome assembly GCA_018292915.2 of Batillaria attramentaria. Classification (NCBI taxonomy): domain Eukaryota; kingdom Metazoa; phylum Mollusca; class Gastropoda; family Batillariidae; genus Batillaria; species Batillaria attramentaria. Next base: position 927,160 of record JACVVK020000228.1, read on the forward strand.
GACTACCTGTACGGTGCCAACTTTGTGGTGAGAACTGACAACAACCCCCTCACCTATGTCCTCACTACTGCCAAACTTGATGCAGCGGGTCATCGGTGGGTTGCGCAGCTGGCCAACTACAACTTCAGCCTTGAGTATCGTGCCGGACGTCTCAACCGTGATGCAGATGCGCTGTCCCGCATCGACTGGGGTTCTGCAAATACCACACCTGCTCCAGTTGTAGCAGCGTTGTTGCAAGGGAAATGCTGCAGTCCACCTCTTGCTGAGACGGTGTACCTTGGGCAACTGGTAACCGAGCAAGACATTGATGGTTCCGCCACGTCCAACCAGCCTGACTGGAAGGCCGAGCAGAGGGCAGATCCAGAGCTGCTGGAAGTGATCAACCACCTTCAGAACCCTACCTCCAAAGTCACCAGTAAGGCTGGCCTGTCACTCCTACGGTCAGACTTATCCCTTCAAGATGATGTCCTGTATCGCCGACGCCACGTCGACGACGGAGAAGTCCAACAGCTTGTGCTACCTGCAGCGCGTCGTACTGAGGCTATGCGTGGTGTGCACGACCAGGTGGGACATTTAGGCTTTGATCGTTCAGTTGAACTGTTGAGGGACAGATTCTTCTGGCCTGGGATGTCTAACAGCCTCCTCCAGTACATCCAGTCGTGTGGCAGATGTCTTAGACGAAAGACTTTACCTTCGAAAGCACCACTTGTGTCTGTTACCACGACGGAACCACTGGAACTAGTTTGCACAGACTTTTTGTCACTGGAACCATCCAAAGGCGGTGTGGAGAACATTCTGGTTATCACAGACCATTTTACAAAGTTTGCAAAAGCGATACCCACCACCAACCAAACCGCCAAGACAACAGCCAAGGCCCTGTATGAACATTTCTTCCTGCAGTATGGATTCCCAGCCCGACTGCACAGTGATCAGGGTCGCAACTTTGAGAGCAACATCATAAAAGAACTGTGTGAGATCACCGGTGTGAGCAAGTCCAGGACTACACCCTATCATCCGATGGGGAATGGTGTCTGCGAACGCTTTAATCGCTCACTCCTCGGTATGTTAGGGACGCTAGACCCTAGCCAGAAGGCAAACTGGAAGGCTCACGCTGCTGCCTTGGCTCATGCTTACAACTGCACCAAGCATGACACAACGGGATACTCACCATACTTCTTGATGTTTGGCCGACATCCTCGTCTGCCCGTAGACCTGCAGTTCGGCACGCAGCCATGCAACCCGAGAGACCATAAGTCCTACTCAGAGTATGGCAAAGCTTTGAGTGAGCGTCTCCGAGCAGCCTTCGAGACAGTGCGACGCCATACCTCAGCAGCACAGCAGACGCAGAAGCAACACTATGACCGCAGAGTCAGAGGGTCCACCGTGCAGAAAGGCGACCGTGTGCTTGTCCGCAACGTGACTCCCCAGGGCAAGCTCGACGACAGATGGTCTGAGGAGGTGTACCTTGTCATCTCTCAGCCTTCAGAGGAGGTGCCAGTCTACCAGTTAGCACCTGAAGGAGGGAGGGGTCGGACCAGAACCCTTCATCGTAACCTCCTCCTGCCCATCTCTAGTGGAGAGTCAGCCGAGCTACAGCCTCAGCCTACAACAGAGACCCAGCCCCAGCAGCCCAGTGCTGAGACCCAGATGCAGCAGCCCAGCTCAGGACCTCAGATGCCACAAGACCCTCAGTCGGTACCAGTCCAGGTGCCCAAGAACGAGAGTACCAGTGTGCAACCTGAGCCCCCCGCAGACCCTCAGGTGCTACCAGAACTTAAGCCGGAACCAGCTCAGGTGCCAAAGACTGAGAGTTCGGGTGTGTGTCCTGAGGTCAGTGCAAGTTCCCATAGGGAAGTGAATGACATTCAAACAACTGAAGACACAGTCAGGTCTGAGGAGACTTTGGATCAACCTGACAGTGTAGCTGCGTCCCCTGAGTGCGACAGTGACGCCTCAGTAGATACAGTAAGGAGGTCAGACCGTGTACGCAGACGACCTAACTGGATGTCTGATTATCACGTGGAGAGCCGGCATGCGAGGGTAGTAAGTCGTGTGAGAGCGACCGTTTCTTTCCTCAAGACATTCCTGCAGGACGAGTGAAGTACTTACCATCACATGAACAGTGCTCGAAGACAGTCGTGCATAATTGTAAATTGTTCAGATTTTGGGATCCCTGTACAGCGATTATTTTGTAACCATTGATTTGAAATGAATTGGGTTCTTTTAATTGTATATAATAATGTGTATTGTATATATAATGATATGATAGCATTTTCCCTTGATTTGGTTTTTACAAATGTCGAGGACGACATTTCTTGTGGGGGGGAGAATGTAAGGTAGCATAGTGTGTGTGTGTGTGTGTGTGTGTGTGTGTGTGTGTGTGTGTGTGTGTGTGTGTGTGTGTGTGTGTGTGTGTGTGTGCCCTTGCTTGCCTGCCTGCCTGCCTGCCTGTTTGTGTGAATATCTGGGGGTGTGTCTGTGTGTGAGCCAGTACACATGTGTATGTAAACTCAGTAGTGCTTGTGTGGGTGAGTGAGAGCTCAGTGTGCAACAGACCATAAACAACAGTTACTGGCTGACCAATCGGAGTAAGATGTAGTTGAAATTGTAGTCAGAATTCTCAAGCTAGCCACATTTGCTTGAGAACTTGACTGAATGATGTTGCTCACATCTTTCACTCCAGGTATGTGTATGCTGAGTTGTATATAGGCAGTGATAGACTAGTTGTATTTGAAGATTTCAGTAATACCTGTGATAGTCTGTTTTTCCTTCTATGCATGTAGTTCCTTCTTCTGTCTATCTTTCTAAGCACTGAGCCCTGTGATAGTGTTTATAATGTTTTCAGGACATAGGTCAGTGGTTCCTGTGTTGAGTCTTGGGTTAGGGTTGTGCTCTCTCTCTCTCTCTCTTCTTCTTCTTCAGTTGCTCTTCTTCTCAAGTCAGTTCCTGTATATACACTTCGTCTTGTGAATATCATGTATAGTCTTTATGTAAATACGTTGTGAGCACCTGCACTTATTGCAGCTGTCATTTGTGAGTATAGCAGTTGGCTAAACTGTTATGTGTAGTATGAAGAGACATTTGCTTGAGAACTTGACTGAATGATGTTGCTCACATCTTTCACTCCAGTCTGTTCACTTCAGGAATAAAGAGCTGCTGTATTATACACTTCAACCTGGTGTTGCCTGTGATCATTCCCCTCACCCGAGGTCATACGAACCCTGCGTACATCACGCAATCCCCCCATCAACTTTACACAACTTTTGGCGTGGTGGCATGCTGGCGTAGTGCTGAACATCGCTGAAACGACAGCTTATGTAGGCAAACAAATGAGCACAGTTCATAACCAGGGATGCATTCTTTGACCTGCATCTCATTTTTGCCGTGCAGAAAGCCCCAGGTGTTGCTCACTGAACACTAAAACTCGGTCTAGTTTTGCTGAAATTGCAGGTTTTGAAACACGCCAAGCATGCTGTGTGACACGCACGTGCCATCCACACGGTGGTAGCCATGTTCACTAATTACCCCTTAACCTTGCTACCGAATTTTACGGGAAAAATCTTATTCGCTTATTTTTTCTGATTTATTGAAACTGTCACCCATTATGTTGACTGGTCCTTAACTTTTTGTGAAGACTGTACATGTACATGTTTTCCCAGCGTGGCAGTTACAATGAGTTCTGGAATGCTTGGTTCCTTCATTTAGTGTTGGTAGTCAACAAGTGCCTATTGGAGAAAAAATGCATGTCGTCTGAATGACATCATGACTTTGTGTGAACACTGTACATGCAGCCTGCTCATGGATCTATGACACAAATGAGAGTATGTTCTTTTCGTACTGTAAATATAATGAACAGACTACATTGTAACTTATTTTCTGTTTCAATTGTCCACACACAGAGTTGCAGAGCAAAACTGTCGAATATCATACCCATCACAGTAGTTTGTGTGTTTGTTGTTGTTTTTTGGTTTGTTTTTGTTTCTGGCTAGTCTGTGTGTGTGAGTTTTTTTGTTTGTTTCTGCAAATTGAATTTGCATCTTAGTTGCAGTGAAATACATGTATTATACTTTGACAGTGTCATCAAGAAATTCAGTGACAGCTATTTTCAAACTCTTGAGACATGCCTGAACTATTACCCTACCTGTCATTGAGAGGTTTTTGTCTATTCTGTGTCCTCTTCCCTTTTGTTGTTGTTTTGCTTTTTTTTTGGGGGGGGGGAGATGGGGGGGGGGGGGTTGGGGGGTATCCTCTTTGTACTGTTGGTATTTTTATGTTACTGTTCACTACCATGTGCCGTTTGCCGTAGCTACATCCAGTACCTACTGTACACACACACTGCTATACCTTACTTGACTGCCTCTTCAGGACATTCGGACAGCCATTTGTGAAGTCAGTTCATGACGATCAAAGAAATTTGTGTTCTCTCCAGTGAGCAGAGGAAATCTATGTCAATAACATTAAATAACTTAGGGCTGGCCTATCTCATAATTTATTTCAAGTGCACGTCTTATTTTGATTGATTAGCTCTTCATAATCGTTCATGGTGCTTGGTGAGGTGTATTGTACTTGAAGTTCAGATGTGTTGTGTATCCACTTCTTTGGATAATACACGTAATTCTGTCTGCTTTTCAAATGACATTAAATACATTTCTCTAAAATCTGTGTGTGTGTGTGTGTGTGTGTGTGTGTGTGTGTGTGTGTGTGTGCAGTACGTGTACGTGTGGTTTTTGTGCATCCATGGATTTGTGTGGCACAAGTTTCCCGCATTGCCCAGATTAGAGCTGACTCTATGTCACTTGCTGGTTCAATCGTCCCTCTCAACCCCTCCGTCAAGTATCTCCGTGTCAAAGTAGATCACACTCTATCCAGAGTCACGTGGGCGCTGTATGCCGTGCAGCTTTTCTAGCCCTTAGACAGATCGCTTCCATTCGTCCACTTCTGTCAGAATCTTCCACTGCCACACTCGTAAATGCTTCAGTCACCTCTAGACTTGACTTCTGCAATTCCGTCTTGGTCGGTCTCCCCGCCGACCAGATCCATCGACTTCAAAGAGTGCAGAACAGCGCAGCGCGTCTCATTATGAAGAAACGGAAGCGGGATCACATAACACCTTTGTTAAAGGAGCTTCACTGGCTGCCAGTTCAGTACCGTATTCAGTACAAGATTGCCACATTAGCCTTCCGCCATTTTGACCAGTCACTTCCCCAGTACCTTTCTTATAAGCTCACCACGTACGAAACATCCCGCACTCTCCGCTCATCCTCAGAAAAGCTACTTAAGGTCCCCCGGGTCAGCCTCAAAACATTTGGCCAACGTTCTTTCAGTTACAGTGCCCCCCACGTTTGGAACTCCTTGCCATCTTCCCTGAGAAACATCCCTTCCCTCCTACAGTTTAAAGCAGAACTCAAAACACATCTTTTCAAACTAGCTTTTGATCTTTAAGTTTAACAAATAAAAGCGACACAAAAGGGACAGAAACCACTTACCTTTGACAAAGGACGGCACAGGTCGACGTTTCGGCTTACGCCTTCTTCAGGACATAAACAAATGGGCCCATTTGTTTATGTCCTGAAGAAGGCGTAAGCCGAAACGTCGACCTGTGCCGTCCTTTGTCAAAGTTAAGTGGTTTCTGTCCCTTTTGTGTCGCTTTTATTTGCTTAACTTGTAACCACTTCGCAGTCATTACCGTTTCCGTTTCTTTAAGTTTAAGTTAAATTTCACCACCTGTATTGATGTGTATAAATGTGTGCGTGTGAATGTTGTGTGTATGCGTGGGCAAAAGCGCATTGAGTGCTTTAAAAGCAGAACTCCGTGCTCTACAAGTGTAATATATTATTCAGTATTATTTCAAGTTCCACCGTACAGTTCAGGCGTCCTAGGTGCAGATTTTTCATGATTTTCCAGTTACATGGGTGCAGTGAAAGGATGGGCTTAAATACAAAATGCAGCTTTTTTGCAAAAATGCATCGTATTGCGTGTCCTTTCATAATTTGCACCTATAGCAAATCACAGTTGTGATGATGCAGAGCTGTAAACTATTGAGCTACCGCGGTGATCTATTTGCTTAATCAGGTAGTCTCCCCTGGCAGAAACTGTCACATGACCTGTCATGTGCCACTTCTGTAAAGTCAGTTATCTTTCACCTATCTCTGTCTATAATTTATCTTGTACATAAAAAAAAACATGTTTATATAATGTAATCGTTCATATGTTACCCAACTACTAAAAATAAAACCGAAAAGAAATGAAATTGGGATTTCTCGTCCTCGCGTAGCCCAACTTAAATGATGGCGGCACTTCCCAAACTGAATCGGTGAAACTTGGAATGACGAGATTCTGTCAGTCATGATATTTGGACGAAGTGGATCGGTGCCTTCAGTATCAGAGAAGACCGTAACCGAACATCGGTCTGTCCATGTTTAACCTACAGGTACGGGAACCGACGAGAAGAAATTGTCTTCGAAGAAACAACTCCGTCAGCAGAGCCGAAGGTGAGAAACCATTACAGTACTCCAGCTGTATTGAAGTCGGCCGCAGATTCGTATTGACGATGTTGTCTGCGTGTACACTAGACGCTGTCGTAATTGCGTAACGTTGAAGAACGATGACCATGCTTTGAGGTACATGATCGTTTCAAACGACATAGAGAACCGTATCAATATCTTGTGGAAGCGAAATCATGTCCACCAACACAAGCGAAAGTTAAACCAACTAGACCAGTAGATCAGATAGATGTTATTTTTGGGTGCACGTGAATACCACAAAGTATTTCTGTCCAAAGCGTAAGCATTTGTTTTTGCGCCTCGTTGAACGGTATCCACGTGTATTTCAGTGATAAAATGGCTGAAGATTTGCAAGTGAAATGTGTCAGGCCCAAAGATGAACCTGACAGTCCAACATCTGCACTACAGGAGGCATTTGACGTAAGTATAGACCTTTTCAGCATTACCAGTACGCATGCGCGAACCTGTTCTCGCGCCGTCTTGCGCGGTAAAGGGGTCTAAGCTCGGTAAAGGGGTCTGGAAGTCTTTTCCCGTTCATTACCAGCAGTGCCGCATACTGTTTTGCTAGGGTTTTTGTTGTCTGCGATGCTGAAGGCACCGGCTCCTTTAAAAAAACGTGGCACGCCCAAACCAGTGCCACGCGGAGTTCTTCTTTGCTGCCTGTTCAGTTTTCAAACCCCTTTTGCACAGGAAATTCTGTAGAACGGGCACTCTCCAGAGTCTAATGGCATCCATCTCCGTCACGCTGAACCAGCTTCTTACTTACACTCCTCAAATTCAAACGCAAAAGCTGCGAAAAGCCAACACACCACGCTACTTTCGTACTGTCGTCTGCTGTATGACACGCTCAACCGATACAGGTTTTGCGTTGTAGTCTCGCGAAGGGCGCGAGAACAGGCGGGAAGTTGGAATGCTGAATCCGGTTATTGGCCACACACACAGATTCGTTGCACCGAGTAGAAGAAGGGAGTGCTGCTGCCTCTTGTGTGTGTGTGTGTGTGTGTGTGTGTGTGCGTGTGTGTGTGTGTGTGTGATCTATTGCTTCAAACATATTTATTATTTTTATAACAGTTCATCAAAGGTTGGGTATTACTATTAAACACTTTTCTGATAGAAATTGGATTTAACTTAATTAATCTCTGAATAAATTAAGGATGGCATCACGGTCTGGTTTCACATTGTCACACCTAGACAAGCTGTGCGCTAAACCGTTAAACCTCACAGGCTCTGCGTGGTATAGATTTCACACTAATCACAGGAGTGCAGGGAGGCCATGCCCTTCGTACTGATAGTGAGTTCGGTAGACATGCAGCTTTGCCAAAATGGATACTGCAACAGTTTAAAACTTGCATGCATAGATGTGACTAGACCTCTTGGGGGGGGGGGGGGGGGGGGTTGTCGTGAATTATGGGCAGGGCCTAACATTATAGGCCGTTTGGCGTATTTACGCCAACTTGGGTTCCGCCAGTACACCGATCGCGATGTGGCGTACTCCTTTCGGCATACGCTGAAACGCCAAATCAGCAGTGGTTTGGTCACTCTGCATTCTGTACTCTTCTCAAATGGCTATGGAAACCGAGAAAGCAGAAAATGACCCATGTAACTTACATCGTTGATCACGGCCAACCATTCTGTGAAAAAGTTCGTGCTATTCCTGGGAGTGGGTGGACTGGGATTTCGTTATTGTGAACAAGCCAGCGGAGGAAGAGTTCAAGGGCCAGTACAGTAAATAGCAGTTTCGGATATCACCATGAAAAATAATTCTTCACAACATTGTTCAGCTTGAAGTTTGTTTGTTTGTTTGTTTTTCACAGCTTTTGAGGGAACATGATTTCAGCCCAGTGTGGGTAACACAAGAGGAGTGTTTGCAAGTAGAGGATGCAAACAGGAACTGTTATTACGTCATGGACCCTTTCGAGGGCGCTGCTTTTGAACACCTCAAGCTCCTTGGATGCAGGTTGGGAAGTTCTCTCTCTCTGTCTTTCTCACATAAAATTACTATTGATTCCACACAGGAAGTTTACGTGTGCGAATTGATGTGGTCGGTTTTGTTTGTTTGTTCCAGAAAGATAAAACAGTGAATATTTTCTTCAATTTCTTTTTCATTCTTATTTTTCATAGTGATATCTGGTCAAATCGTTGGCCGGTCATTATCGTAGTCATTCTTACAATGCTGAATACTGTTGTGATTGTGTTTTCAGCGATCGTCAAATGTGTCAGGACCATGGTAGCTATTCGGGCTACCGCCCTGAACAAAACTGGTAGCCCGAAAAAATTTCTGGAAGCCCGAATCGCAGACCAGATGTTTTGAAAATACCGCAGTCGAAGCGCATGCACGGAAACTGTAATTGGCGGGCCCACAGCAGCAGACATTGATGATAGAGAAGCTAAACACTTGATGGGAGTGGCTGCTAGGTTCTGATTCATCTCAGAATTCCTGCTCGCCATTCGGGCTACCGCTACCGGAGCTTTCACTCGCCCGACGGTAAATTTGGTAGTGAAAGTGAGCGGGCGAGCGCATTTGACAATCGCTGGTTTTTATTCAAAGTTTTATAAACAAAACCTATAGTCAGTCAGTGTCTAAATAAGTAATTTTGTATTGAGAAATTTATGTGAATGATAGTGGTGGTTATGTTTTCCATTCAATTTTTGTGCCTTCTCTTTTCCCCTGTACCAGAGTCTATGGTCCACAGTGCATGCTGGCAACGCTGCTCATGAAAATAGTAAGTACCTGGATTCATTTCTGTTACTGACTTGATTGGAGCATGATAAATCATAAAATACCGGCCCCCGAAGTGTAGTGGTTAGCACTTTGAATTATGGACTGGGAGACCCGGGTTTGAATCCCAGCCAAGGCAAGCGGGATTTTTCCTACCTAGGTCGGCTCCTACCCAAAGCGGGTGTGCTATGGGACCAGTGGGGAGGCTGTTGCCACACAGCCGAGATTTACCCACTTCACGGGTGCGATTTGGGGGTGGTTCTCTTGGTATGACACGTCTTATGATGTGGACGGCCGTCACGGATGTCACGGCCGGCACCGCAGGTGCCGCAGTTCCCGGGCCTGGTTAATGCCAGGATATTTATGACAGGAAGCGTGGAATGCGGCCCTGTCCCACAGTCCCAAACCACATGGACCTCCATAGCATCATCTTACTAGTTACTATCATCCTCATCTCCATCATCATGCATAATAAAAATTGTCCCAGCTTCCAAGTCCTCCGTGGGTTCCACCCATGACCTGGGAGGAACACCACTGGAGTTGGCAAAGAGTTGGGGCAGCCAAAAAAAAAAAAAATCATAAAATGTGTTTTTCGAGAGTAAACAGACATGCTGTAATATGCTATTGTCTAAAGTGGACGTGACATACACTATTAGTAATTACTGTTAGTTTTAGACTTTCGGAGACTCCATTTTCATTTTGAAAACAGTACATATAATACTATTACTAAAGTAAAACTAAAAGTGTAATACTAATAGAAATAACTGAATGTCTTGTGATTCAGTATACTGGTTTGTCATCAAAGACTAAAAGCATCCTCCAGCTCTTTGGTAACTTTTGAAATAAACAGTCCAAACATACGTGTATGTATGGGGCAGTCGGTGGTCTAGTGGTTAAGAGACTTGTCACCAATGCGAGACGTGGGGGGTTCGAGTCCCACTCGGGGCAAAGAATTTTTCCTTCTCGTATGTGGCACCGTTCATTCGGGCCGATCGTCGGGGGTTCTCTCCGGGTACTCCGGCTTCCTCCCCCTCTGCTTTGGAAATGTTCAGCCCACCAAATTTGAAAACCAAATGCAATTTTAAATTCCGAAATTTAAATAGCTGAGCTGACCCTTCGCACCACGTGATTGTAATGTGTTTATGTCAAGTGTGTGAGAAAATGCGTGTTATTCACGTGAGCGTACGTGTTGGGTTCAGTTCGCGGCGCTTTGAGCCGATTCATGAAATTGGGTAAAGCGCCTATACAATACTCATTATTATTATTATTATACGTGTATGTAGACATAGCAGCTGAAAGATTTTCACTATTTCAGGAATGCCTCCTAAAACCTTGTACAACCAAGAGGCGCTCGCAGTACATTATGAATACGAATCTATCCACGGGACAAACCCCCCCCCCCCCCCCCCCCAAAAAAAAAACAAAAAAAACCCCAACATCTGTAGTACTATTAACAGTGCTGGTGAAACACAAGTGAGAAATAATTCCCTCTTTTTCCTTTTCTTTTCTTAATTCAGGAAATCCCACGGAGAAAGCATCCAGTTTACAACCTTGCAATGAAGGAAGTGGTGGTTTCTTGCACCAATATGGATCATGAAACAAGGGTTGGTAGTGCTTAAGCAGCTGATTACATTCACAGTATCTTAAACAGTGGACAGAACTTGGTTAATAACTGAGTAAGACAATAACTTACAAGATGACCTCAACAGTGATACGTGTACTTAAATTCCGAAGCAAAAGAGAGAAGTTTGAAATTTGTGAGAATTGCTTTGTAATTCAATTCAATTCAATATAACTTTATTGTCTGTCGATGGCAGAAAATTTTCTTCTGGCTCGCACATGCACACACACACACACACACACACACACACAAACCCCTACAGTAATTTATCTAGACATATAAATCCATACATATTAAACACAGGTCCTAAAGTAATGTGTGATGTCCAAGTCTAATACTATGCTACTAAACTAAGAATGTTTAGAAATCTAAACTAAAAGATGGCAAGGGCATAGCGGACATGACACAGCTGATGTAATGTAATGTAAGGGTTTGCTTGAGTGCACATTTACACTTGCGGACATATATACACGGCTAGTCTGTCATGGCTGCCATTATGTCAGGGGTGGCAGAGTTCCGATTCAGATCGGATTTCCGATTTCAAATTTCACCTAAATCCAGATTTCCGCCCCTCGAAGCTTGTCAATTTTTTCTGGCTTTCCTTGCGTTCCGATTTTGAGGGTCAATTCAGTTTCAGGACTGCGGTAAGCTGTCTTGCGCCCCCCCCCCCCCCCCCCCTCCCCTTTTTTTCAATTTTTTCTGGCTTTCCTCGCATTCAGATTTTCAGGGTCAATTTTCAGGCTTTTTGTCTCTGAGAAAGTGGCAGCCCTGTACATGTATCTTGCCTGTAAAAACTGGCAGTTGTGGCTTTTCAGATTTGGCAAAACATCTTGAAGTGGTTTCAGATTTGTAGGTCCCGTGTTGCTAGCGCCCCTGTTATGTTTGCAGGATCATTATCTATCATCTATGATCTTCTGGAAAAAGAGCATACACACCTATCTCTAATATCAAATCTTTGAGCCGGGATGATGTCTTTGAGCCCCTGTCTCATTGGGCCCCTGTCTCTTTGGGCCCCCATTTTTCAATTACCATGTAGAGACGTTTCTCAAGCTAAGAAACTTTTGTGAACCTGGCAGGTATGAAATGTGCAAGCTCCAGAAGGATGAGTTTTGAGTGCATGGTCCATTATTAATGCAAAACAGGAAGAACATAGCGGGAGTCGAACTGACCCGCGTTTGAACTTCAGGAACGATCACGTGCCAAAGTCCGAAGTAAATCAGTAAATCTATTCTTAGACTAGAGCGGCATAGGCTAGATCCCCGATCGCGCACGAGTACCGGCGCCCAGACTGCCTTCTTGAAACGGTCTAACCAGATCTAGCTAGCATCCTGTCGCGTTAAATTAGATGGGGGCCCAATGAGACAAGGGCCCAAAGAGACGGGGGCCCAATAACATGTTTTCTTATTTTATTTTGCTACAAAAAAAAAAGTGTGGGGGCCCAATGACATGGGTGCCCGATGAGACGGGGGCCCAAAGAGCAATCCCCCTTTGAGCCCTTTTTGGACGTGGCGGTGCTCTTTGACTTTGTATGTGTGTGTGTGCCATTTTTACTTTTAGTGTCATTTGTTGTTGTATTCATGTCTTTTCTTTGCAGAGCAAAGTGCATGGCCTGGTAGAACTGATGGGGGGACAGGTTAGCCGAGCTTTGACAGAAGATGTGACGCATTTGGTGGCCGGTTACGTTGGCAGCGAAAAGTATTTGGTAAATAACGCATTTGTTTGGGACTTGGTGTCACTGTTCGCTACTCATGGAGTCGGCGTGCTTCCATTACAGGGCACGTTCATTCAGGGATCGATTTTCTCGTGCGCCGTGCGACTATGTCTCATATTTTGATTAAATGTCGTATAGAAATTTTGCAAAATGCGTCATATGTCGCATGAACAAGACATCACAAGCGCACGTGACAACGCGAAGCAGAGGTGCGCTGTCTGTGGCAGTCATAGCGTCTGTTACACTAATCTAATTTTAGTGATGAGGCTTACTTATCCCGCTCGCCGCGCGCGCTGCCAGGAACTCTCGCTCGAAAGAGTTGCAAAAAATATTCTCAGTTCTGCGATCGAGAGGTCCTTTTCCGTTCAGAACCTGAACGTCACTGCACTTAGGAACAGGCTCTTGGCACAGACATGTGACAGAGTGATGCGGGTGAACTTGATTGTCTCATAGAAAATGAAAATGTCTCATAAAAATGACTGGTCAAGGAGACAATGTCTCATTGGCATATTTGAGTAAATCCATCCCTGCACTACTTGGGTTCCTGGGCAGGATCAGGTTTTTCACCCTTGCGGAACTCTGCGCGCCAGTGTTTTCAAAATTTAAAATTGTCACCCATATGTGTGCGTGTGTTGGCGTCTCACTGCGTGTCTGTGTGTGTGAGTGTGTGTGTGTGTGTGTGTTGGGAACTTCACTAGAGATTGCTGTATCGGCTGCAGGTGGCCGCTGATAGAGGGAAGCAGATCATGACGTTTGACTGGGTGCTGAACGTATGGGAGAAAGGGAAGCACAGGTAAGTCAACGCCATAGACCTAGTGCCAGCTCCTACCTTTTTGTTTCTGTCAGGACTTTGGCAAGAGGGTATGTCAGCCAGAGAACTAAGAGTCACAAAAGTTTAAAAGCAAGGTCAGGTTTGTGACGTTTTTTTTGTTTTTTGTTTTTTTGTTCTGTGTAGCTGTGGAGCTTATGGCACATGGGAGACGTTTTTGTTCAGACAGACATGGAAAACAGCTCAAAACACACTCCAGAAAAAAAATTAACTTAAGGCAAGGGCATGTTGTAGTCGCCTGTCACACGAGAAAGACGAAAAAACACCATGTTCGCTAATTGTTCAGACTAAGAACTCTCCCGTGTGACATCAGCCGAAGCTGTCTTGTTGGAGATTTCTGATGAGGTTCAGTAGGAGAGGTCCACTAAGTGAGGATAGCATATATATATATGAGAAAGATCTAGCAGTAACACCAGACTGCTTCTTTTGGGCGACCACCCCGCTGGCCAGACAAGAGTGGTCTTAAAAGAGAGGTGGTCACCCAAAAGAAGCTTCAGACGGTGAAGAAGTGCAACCCAGCATCATTGTAACATTGGTCTGCACAGGCAGGTGGTCTCCCAAAGGGGTGGCCACCCAAAAGAGGTTCTACTGTACTAATTAGCAATGTAGGGTCTTTGTTGAGATTGTCTTTAAGTTTAACTCATTGCCGACCTTGACCACGCACCATGGAATTCCCCCATCACCCCTGGCACTGTGTGTTTGCACAACCCTTGCCAACTGGGCAATTTTAGCAAATTTTCAATTTTTGGGAGAGAGGTCTTTCTCAAAAGTTTCCTAATCATGTTTGGTATGGTTTGAAAAATAATTATTAGCACTTGTATGGAAAAATATTTTTGATCAGAAAAATAGGGCATAGCGGCCACAGTGAGAGCGGTGATAACATGGGTTGTGGGTGCTTGGTAACAGCGTCCTCACAAGTCGCCCAGGGTCTACGTGTGTGGCTGGCAAAAGTATGCAAGAGTTCTGCACAAACCCTGGGTGCATTGTCACAGGGCTGAGCTTTAGCAGGCGCCCGAGGCGCCTAAAAATCACGCCGGGCTCCCTCGGATCACAGTTTCAATCGCCTGGCTGGCGCCTTGATATTTTCCGTCTCGATCGGTAGATTCTGCTTACTGACACACCTGCACTGGACTGGTAATACGCGGCAATACACACGTACGCCGTCGCTGAACCCACTGACCGCCTCAGCGTCCAGAGCTGTCATTTCACCATCGCGCAGACTGGTCTAAAAATAGCGCAGATACAGCAGAATTTCTCATAAAAGAGTCAGGTTCCTTGAAAAATTGTCAGGCTCCCTCAACTTCCCTGGTTGGGAGCCCGACTGGCTCCTTAGTTGGGCTTGCTAAAAGTAAATCTCAGCCCTGTTGTCATGACAAAGTTAAAGAGCACATGCTGTCTGGTTGATGTCATTGTTACCATTGTCACTGTTCTTGTACTATTTTTTTGTCAAGATATGTGAGCGCTGTGGATGAGCAGTTTCTCAAGTTCCGCTGCCCTGTCTTCAAAGGGCTTGTGGTCACTGTGTCCGGGCTTGGTCCCGATGAGCGCAAAAAGGTCAAACACTACATAGAGGCTGAAGGTGAGTTTTTGGTCCTCTCTTGACCGGTGTGGATTGCAGCATCTATCTTTTACTTATTTCATTGCCAGTGCAGGGTTCTTCGAAGGCTGGTCTTTTGTGTTAATTTTTGTTCTGCCAGTGGCAATCCGGCTTCGATCGGTGCAGGAAAATGTTCAGAATTCCTGGCACAACAGAGCTGAACTGACCTTTTGCACCACACAGTTGTAGTGTGTTGATGTCCACTGTGTGAGAGAATGCACATGATTCACTGGAGTACGTGTCTTGGCTTCATTTCACGGCACTTTGAAAGATGCAACTTGGGACAGTTAGTTCCTAATGCACGTACATTTATTATCATTTATAAGTACTTTTACAATTAGTAGTAGTAGTAGTTGTACAGTTATTAATATAATAGTTGTCATTATGTCCTCTTGTGTCTAACCATTCATATCATAGCTGTAAAGCAGAATTTGCTTACTAGCATTCATTAACCCTTCCACTGCCCATTTGTTAGGTTGTTACTTGTAATACAGATTTTTTTTTTCTCTGCTGGATGTTGATTGTTCACTGCTTCTGCTTCTGTTCAGGTGGCCGTTACTCTGGCGAGATGAAGTTGGGTGAATGCACACACCTGATCTTGAAAGAGCCAAGAGGTGAATAAGTGCTAGTCACTTCTGATCACTGTTCACTGACCTTTGATTTATCTATGGGGGTCTGCCCACTACCCTTATCCTCCCACCCCATGCCCATATCCCCACCCACCCACATCAGTGATACATGCAACACTTATTTTCCAGTCATTTTTGAAAAAAAACTTCTGGTCATGTAAGTGATGCACAGTTCTGTGTGTGTGTGTGGGAAAAAGGGGTGGGGGGGGGGGGATTCTTCAGTTTCAAACTGAGATGTATGAGTCACACACTTCAAGAGCAGGGCTTAAAATATTCCTCCATTTTGAGGATTTCCTCGTGTGGATGAAAATTTTCCCCCGACACAAAACAGTGTTTCTTCCACTGAAGCACATGACTTCTTCCCAAACTGCTCGAAATCACACAGATTTTAGTCTAATTTTTAATTTTTTTTTCCCAAGGGAGCTTGCCCCCGGACACCCCTAGCGTAGCGTGTCTGCAAGACTTGGGGCTTGCAACTTCCGTCACTAAATGCTACAAACTTTTCCTCTTTAGGGATCATGGCATACTTGAAGCCCTGCAAGTGAAATGAGCAATTCTTTGTATTGTGTTCACACATGCCTTAAGCCCCTTTTCCATGACCGACGTACGTCGCCCGACAGTTGGCCAACTTCGCGTCCCAGCTGAAAATCGTCCATGGAAAAGGAGTTGGCAGACATCGGCCAACGCGTCGGTGAGAGTAGAGCGGCGCTCTACTCTTCGCGAGTCGGTGACCTTGCCAGCGGAAATCCAAGCGATCTGATTGGCCGCTAGCACAGGAATGCGGCCTTGATCCGGAAACCGGAAACTTTGAAGATGGTGGCTAGCAGTGTTCAGCCTCAACTTTCGGCGGCTAAAGTCATCGAAATAATCGATTTGATTCACGACCGGCCATACCTGTGGGAGCGAGTCGGCGAGCGCATGTTTCCATGGCAGATTTTAGTTGCCCGACAATCGGCCGATGTCTGTCAACGTACATCAGTCATGGAAAAGGGGTTTTAGTGCTTGGTGAGCAAAATGCTGATGGCGTCATTTTAAATTTTCAGGGTCCAAGTACGAGTTTGCAAAGAAATGGAAAATCAGCATCGTCACCATCAAGTGGTTGTACGAGTCGCTGGATAGGAATTTTTGTCAGAATGAGAAGAACTACGTAGTTACTGGAAACAACGGCGACGTGAAAACGTCCACACCAGAGAGGAGTCGAAAATCAGGTATGTCTTCAGTTACTCATTAGATCTAGATCTAAAAGTTACGTATTCCAGAAATGTTTGTATCTTCTGTGAAATTGGCCTGATAAATTATGTGTATTCTTTTTGCTCTGGAACTTCATGCTGGTTATTTCTTACTTGTTGCAATTTTCAAATGTTTTCTGGTCTATTTTAATGCTTATACAGGGGTTGCGTTGGTGTTTCGCAGTTTGCAGTAGAAAAATCATTGGGTCAGTAAAAATGAGTATTGCACACACACAAAAAAAAACCAAAAAAAAGCTTACACATCAGACAGAAGTTTTTAAATTTTTATGACATCAGCCTGTGAAGGGAACCAAAGTGCTAGAAAGTTGCACAAAATGCTTCCTAATGTCACTCGACTCACAATTGGCTAGTGTAATGAAACTCGTGTCGCACCGCTGACTGCCCCTCTGGCAGTAATTCACAAGGGATTGGCCCAGCAAGCAGGGAAGTTGTCAAAGCTCTGACAAGTGGGTACAATTGGGGCCATTTCAGAATACGTACGAGTACACAGACGTCCCTTAGAAATGCCTAGGCATATCTCTAAAATACAATGTAAACGTACGTAAAAAAAAAATGCAATAAAAGCAACCCGTTATATTATTATCATCATATCACATCATCATCAGTAATGTAGTTGTTTGGTGAAACCACCAATAGTATTATTTCTACGGGTTCTGAATATTAGTGCGTGGTTGTTGTATGCTCTTTGGTCTGTTGGGGTTGTGAAGATTGGCTGACAGTTTCGGAGATTTTCGCTCTTTTAAAAAAAAATTTTTGTTACTTCATCAAAAAATTTTTAATTTATTTCTATTTTGTTTCAGCCCAGATCCCCAACATCTCCGACATAAGTGCCATTTCTGCTGGGTTAGCTCACATAGACGAGACGGCTTTCCAAACCACATGCATGACGACACGCATGAACGACACTACCATGGACAACTTGGACATGCTTGACTTGTCAGCTGCTACCACAGCATCTTTCCTTGACAGCTGCAGGGTAAAAACAATGTTTTCTGAGCTGTGTTCTTTGAGTTCTCTTGCTCGGGGAAACTGAAGACTTGCTCAGACAGTTGTGTTGTCTTGCGTGGTCGGTCCTGGCTTTCACTTTGAGAACCCTGGTGCATTTACTCTGTGGCACAGTTCTGGCTAATCACGGGGCGGTCGGTGGTCTAGTGGTTAAGAGACCTGTCACCAATGCGAGAGGTCAGGGGTTCGAGTCCCACTCGGGGCAAAGAATTTTTCCTTCTCGTATGTGGCACCGTTTATTCGGGCCGATCGTCGGGGGTTCTCTCCGGGTACTCCGGCTTCCTCCCCCTCTGCTTTGGAAATGTTCAGCCCACCAAATTTGAAAAATAAATGCAATTCTAAATTCCGAAATTTAAATAGCTGAGCTGACCCTTCGCACCACGTGATTGTAATGTGTTTATGTCAAGTGTGTGAGAGAATGCGTGTGATTCACGTGAGCGTGCGTGTTGGGTTCAGTTCGCGGCGCTTTGAGCCGATTCAGGAAGTTGGGTAAAGCGCCTATACAATACTCATTATCATCATCATCATCATTTGCAACTGAGAATTCAAAAACTTGGTTTTGTAATGAATATTATTATAAGGCTCCCTCTTTTTTTTCTTTTTTCCTTTTTTCAGTTTGTTCGTTTATTGCAAATTGGCCTTGATTTCACTTGGTTAGTTGAAGCTGGCTTTTAACACACACACGCACACACGCCTATTTAATAATAAGCGCATGAATATAGGCACTTTGTCCCAACTATTTGGCTCAAAGCGCCGCGAACTAAACCCAACACACACGCTCACGTGAATCACACGCATTCTCTCACACACTGGACATGACCACATTACAGTCAGGTGGTGCGAAGGGCCAGCTGAGCAGTTTTAAGTTTTGGAATTTTAGAATTGCATTTAAAAAAAAATAAAAAAATTGTGGGTTGAACATTTCCAAAGCAGATTCTAATGAACATTTTAAAAAGCGTCATGTTCTATTTATTGCAGGTGTACCTAAGTGGTGTTACAGGCCAAGCACTGGAAAAATGCAAGAAGATCATCAATGCTGGTGGAGGTACAAGGTTAGTGATGTGCTGTGCATTTATTACTTATCTTTATGTTTACCAGTCTTCTTCTTTCCTATTAACTGGCAGACCTCAGCATACTGAGGACGAATGTCAGTATGGTCGTTCGTGCTGGTTAGCTGTTTTCCATTCCGTGGCCCCCTCCCACTTGAAATGGAATTTGTGACATGCACACTTCAGATTGAGTGTGCGTGTGTTCACGAAGGCGAGATAGGCACTGGAAATGAGTGGCTGTAAATTTGACTTGATTCGGAAAGGGGAAATCCACCGAATTCGTGCTCACCAGGGATTTGAACCAGGCAGTTGGATGCCTTAACCACTGGACCAAATTCTTTGTGGCTTGTTAGGCTGGTTGAATGAATTGTTGGATAGTTGGACATATTTACACATTTCTGCATTGGACTGAAGGCAAGGAATCAAATTAATATATTGATTATTGCTGTGCAGGGGAATAGGTGCCTGCATAATGTATATGGAACAAATTGTGTTAATCAGATTAACTTCCAAAGCAAACTGGATAAGGTTCTAACCTGGTGACAAGAGACTGATGGTGGTGTTCCCGTGACGTGTACAACTCGACAACGCTCATTGTATTGCAGGTTCAACGCAATCAACGAGAATGTGACTCATGTTGTGATTGGAGAAAAGTGTGAGAGTGACATCAACGCGCTGATGAACATGGAACAAAGGTAAAAGTTTTAGAGGCCATACATATTTACAACAGTTCAAGCAAATTAACTCTGTTGTTTCTCGTCAATACATTGTACTGTACCTTAACGACCTTAACTTTTTGACGGCTTTTTACATTAAAAAAAAAATCTTGAATTTGAATGTCTGGTTGAAAACCAAGGAGCTAAGAAAAACAGTGCCTACCATCTTATCTGAACACCATGTGTGCCGTGGGGCTACTAACAATGCTGCTTGAAACAGTATCTTGCAGCGATCGTCAAATGTGTCAGGACCATGGTAGCCATTCGGGCTACCGCCCTGAACAAAACTGGTTGCCCGAAAAAAATTCTGGAAGCTGGAGTGGCTGCTAGGTTCTGATTCATCTCAGAATTCCTGCTCGCCATTCGGGCTACCGCTACCGGAGCTTTCACTCGCCCGACGGTAAATCTGGTAGCGAAAGCGAGCGGGCGAGCGCATTTGACGATCGCTGTATCTTGCACCAGAGGGCCTTGAAATGTGCAAAATGTGGCGCCGTAATGTCTCTGTGTTGCAGCTCTGACCACTTTGCACATTGAAGGCCCTTTCTTCATAGCAGGTTGCATGTGGTCATGGATGATGGTGGGAATTTGAATTACTACTTGTTTTATGTGCAGACCTCATCTGGTCACCCCAGCATGGTTAGCGGAATGTTTTCAAAGGAAGCAGCTCGTCAGCGAACAGCCGTTTATGTCCCCCTGTCTTCCGGCTCCGGATGTCCGGCTGCCCGAAATAAAAATCCATAAAAGGTATGAAATGTTTCTTCTCATGGAAATTTTGATAGATATGGTGTCCTTTTCTTAAAGCGGCACCTGGCAGGAAGAACAACTCCCACCGTGTCTAAAACGTGTCTTGCATCTATAGATGCTGCCACTGCTGAGTCAGTGGGTCTCCCAGAGTCTATTTTAGACCTTGTCAACTTGTAATGTCACCAGCGAGCACGTGTGAGTTGCACTGAAATGGCCACTTGGCTTAGCTATGGTCTGGTGCATACAAACGCGTCATTTCACTTGCAAGTGAAGTGGGCGGCAGGCTTATGTTTTGGCTCTTATTTTGGCTCTCATTTTGGCTCTTATTTTGGCTCTTAGCAACGACAGCCCCAAAACGGCTTATAGTTTGCACACATCTTAATGGCATCATGTTCTTGTCGCTGTTATTAGCCTAGGTCGGTCTGTGAGCTTACAACACCTGCAGGATGTACATGTATAAATCTTTAATGATCATGTTCATCATGTTTGTCACTTCACATGGATGCATTTAGGATTCTTTCTTCTCGTATACAGACTTCAACATAAGTCAAGGACCACCTTGACAGACAGGTCTAATTTTTAAGAATTCACAAAAAAATAGAGATCAAGGAATCCTTCAAAAAATTTTTGCGGTGAAAGTGTTAAAGGGTTAACAATGCGTCCTGCAAAGCTTGCTGAAGCTGAAAAACCACCATGTGCTGCACGGACATCTTCCAGGAATTTTAGCCAAATTTTGGAGGTGGTCCTTGACTTATGTTGAGGTCTATATTTCCTGTTTCTTTCTTTTCAGGAAAGCCTCGGCCAAGGGGAGTGAAGGCAGAGCGACAGGACAGTCCAAAGCCGACAGAGGGGAGTCGACTGTGTCAGCAGCCGTCAGTAACGGGGAAGGGGATGAAATGGCGGAAATTCTTAGCCAGTATCTCAGTGATGGTATGCTCCATAGAAGGAGATAACTACAAATGAAAACATAAATACATGAATAAATAATAAAGAAACAAACAAATGAACAAATAAATAAACCACCTGCACCTAAATTTAGATTTAGATTGAAATGGCCTTCCTGAGGATGACCAAGTTTCTAAGTATGTGTGTTACGGACAAATGCTGTTCCTACTGCATTAGTAAGCCCCCCCAAAGACTTGGAGCTCTTTTTTCTTTTTTTCTTCTTTTTTCTTCTTTTTTTTCTGTGTGTATTTTTTTCTGCGTTCGGCAGTTGTGGCGTGTCACAGCATGCCTCTCTGACTGAGGTGCTGAACAGTGTAAGACTCTAGTCTCCAGTATTATTATATTCCTGTGCTGTTTTGCTGTAAGCTGTTCCTCTCGCAGGTACAAGGACAAATGTGAGTCAGGCCGCTGATGAAGTTGATGGCAATGCTTCTGCTGTTGAGCAGAATCGAGATCATGAAAGTGACTTGACCCAGGGTCCCCAAAGTAAGTTTTTAGACACAAGCTGACCTGTTCCCCACCTTTCTGCCTCTGCTTAATATGAAAAAATCCCCTCCCCTCCCCTCCCCCTCCATAATGTTTCCTCCCCTGGTGAAGCACTAAAAATCATGCCAAAATGCTGCAAAATTTCACGTTTTAGTCGTCTTTTTTTTTTGTCTTTTTTTTTTTTAATCAACTCGGGGGGGGGGGGGGGGGGGGTGCCTTCAAACACACCCAGTATAACAGGTCTGCTTTGCAGACACACGCCCTCTTGGCTATACCACTTCATCACTAAATGCGTAACACTTTTCCGCTTTTTTTTTTTTATCATGGGCCATTTCAGGCCGATTTTTACCCAAATTTTCACTTACACCGAGGTGGTCAGCTGTTTCAAATCAATGTCTATGGTTGATAAGAAGTTAGGTCACCAGTTTTCAAACATCTATTTCCAAAACTTTTCCACAAAATTACAGTTTCACAACAACAACATTAAAATCAGAAAAGCTTTGGCAAATGCATTTTCAAATGGAGTCCCACAAGAAATGAGAGACACCTCTCAGCTGATAATATTAATGATAATAATTCTGTGCTGTACCGGCAAGAGCTGAAGTGTTCGTTTAAAAACCAACAACAATTGTGTTTCAGGTCAGAGTGTGAATACAGAGGGCGGTGTCTTTTCTGGGAAGACTTTCATTTTCTGTGGATTCACAGAGGAAGACTGTGCGGCCTTAGCTGAAATGGTGTCTCAGGCAGGAGGTACGTACACGTTACACTTTCAAGCAGGTCCTTGGTACTTTTGGGAGTAATGCTGTTACAATATGCCTGTTATTTTTTAATTCCATGTTTATTTTTTGTTTATTTATTTTTTTTTTTTTGGTGGGGGGGGGGGGGGGGGGGGTAATGCTTTCAGGTTCTGGCTCCCTTTTTGACCTTGAACATTTTTTTTTTTTTTTTTTTTTTTTTAAACATACAGAGGATGACACTTGAATTAAGTGCATGTGCCTGCATGAATGTACGCTTGCGCGAGGGTACACGCACGCACGCATGCACAAGAGGAAAATTCGCAAACTGCGGTTCCTAACTTTTTAAAACAGTCTGTTGAACTTTAATTTTCTCCTCTGCTGCAAAGTTTGCAACAGTGAGTGTCGATACCCTTGGATCGCAAAGATGTATAAGTTTTGTGGCTTCATTCTGATTTGCGTCAGGTCGTCTTCTAAAAGAGCGCACAAAAAAAGTTCCGGACTATGCTGTGGTACCACTGACAGGCTGTCCAGTCGAACAAACCGTGGGTGAAGTGGCTACTAATGCCTGGCTGGTGAGTCCAACATCAGGGCTTAAAGTCTTCTACCTTTTGGAGGATTTCCACCTTTGACTAAAAATTGTCCTCCCCCAGGATAGTGTGTTTCCTTCTCCTACTTACTTGCTTAGGCCCATGGCTTACTTAGGCCATCGACGACCCTTCGCCATCGCACTCTGTTCTGGGCTACTCTTGCCACTTCAGTCCAGTTGGTCCCCTGCTTGCATAGCTCTGCCTCAGTGTCCCGCCTCCAGCTGTTGCGAGGCCGGCCTCCCTTCCTTTTCCCCTGTGGGTTCGATGTCCGGGCTTGGCGTTTGTACTGGATGCTGGCTTCCTGAGGGTGTGTCCAATCCAGCCCCACTTCCTCGGCAGGATCTGCTTGGCCACTGGTTCCTGCCCCGCTCGCTCGCTCCCACAGCTGTTTCCTTCTCTGAAGCACTTAAAATCATGCCAAAATGCACCAGATTGCTCAGATTTTGGCCTAAGTTTTAATATTGTAAGCAGATGAGAAATTTACAATTAAAAAAAAGGGGGGGTGGGGGGACCTTTTCAAATTTCAGGTTTTTAGCTTGGGTTTGTTTTCCCATCGTCGTCATAACTTCTGACATTTTGAGGTCCCCCCAGGACGTCCCTAGCATAATGCGTTGCCACTTAGTAAATGCTACATGCTTTTTCCTCCTCATCTTAAGCCCTGCAACATACTTCTCTTTCGTACACTTGTTTGGTCATTGTAATCAATTTTCTAAGTGAACACTTACTTTGTCATTTTTCTGCAATTGTGAAGTCAGTAGACATGTTGATAACAAGAATTATGATAATTAAGATATGTGGGTCAGGGTTCACACGTGGATGTGTTCGTTTTGTGTAGGCGTAATCTCAGTAATAACTTCTATCTCACAGCAAATGTGCATCGAGTCCCAGACACTGCTCGCTGTTGAGGGACACCCCATGTTTCGCCCGATTCGCATTGATGAGGCAGCTCGTCCGCTAGAGAACTGTGTACTGTCTGTCAGGTAATGACACTTTCATTTCTTCTCGCTACATATATTGAGAATAGTCTTGTTTCTCCTATGGTTATACCAGATGACATGATACTGTAGGAGTTCCTCTAATACCCTCATGACTTCAGTCAGTAGAGTCATTGTGCTACCCCGTCTTGATTGTCAAGATAGGCTCAGGATTATGTAGGCAGAGGTCATGTTTATTGCATATTTTTGCATATATATATTTGACCCGTTCTCGCGAAAGGGACCACAAGTAGCGCTAGGCTGAACGCCACTATAGGCGAAGAGAGTGCCGGGGGTCAGTATGGCCACCTTGTGAGTAGCCAACTTCAACTGCTGATGTCTCGGTCAATTTTAGTAGTACAGCTTTCATTCTTATATTGAATTAAACTGCATAACCAATAGATTGCAGTGATGTGTACGTATCTCAAAATTGATAATTTTCGACTTACGGGCCCTTTTGTGAGAACGGGTCACATGTATTGCATTTTGGGGACGTGCTTCACATTTTCCAGGGACCTCTACGCATTTTGAAACCGATTGCACCCACATTTCAGCGCTTTGACAGCCTCCCTGCTTGCTGGGCTAATTCCTTGTCAGTTACCGCCCGAGGGCGGTCAGCCATGCGCAACGCGAGTTTAATTACAGCCAGTCGAGTGACAATAGGAAGCGTTCTGTGCAACTTTGTAGCACTTTGGTTCTCTTCACAGGCTGATGTCATAAAAATGAAAAACTGTCCGTCTGATGTATATATGCATTTTTTTTTTTTTAGTGCCATACGCATTTTTACCGACCCCATGCTTTTTCTATTGCAAACTGCAAAACATCAGCATGACCCCTGTACATGATTAGGTTTTCTACAGCATTGAAGTTGTGTTTGTGTTCTTGTTCCGTTACACAGTGGGTATTCTGGTGTGGAGCGAGACTGTCTCATTCATCTAGCTGATTTGCTCGGAGCAGCGTAAGTTCGTTTCTTGTTTGTCTGTGCCACGCTCCTTGAGAGGGGAGCAGGCGTTGATGTTAAATGCAAGATTTTTTTTTCTTCCCAACAGTAGGCTAACGTTTTGTTTGTGAAATGGTGAGCCTAAAACTCTGAAAATTAGGGCCTTTAAGCTTTTCTTGATATACTTATAAGTATATCATCCCTTACGTACAACTGTGTCACCTCCTCCTGTCCTCCATATCTGTCTTCTTTGCTTCAGCTTTACACTCCATCTAGACAACTTCGTTCTGCTGCTGACACTTGGAAACTCCGTGTCCCTCATGTCAAGACAAAGACCTTTGGTCAGCGTAGTTATTCATACCAGGGTCCGACTTATTGGAATGATCTCCCAGTCTCGATCAGATATGCAGACACAAAACTATCTTTCAAAACAAATTTGAAAACCCACCTCTTTACAGCCTTCAACCAATAACTGTTGCCACATCTTCATTTTGCTGGTCGTGTGTGTGTGTGTGTGTGTGTGTGTGTGTGTGTGTGTGTGTGTGTGTGTAAGCCAGGGGCAGCCCGTGTATGATGCTGCACATCATGTGTTTTTAG
This sequence comes from Batillaria attramentaria, assembly GCA_018292915.2. NCBI lineage: Eukaryota > Metazoa > Mollusca > Gastropoda > Batillariidae > Batillaria > Batillaria attramentaria. Next base: position 952,799 of record JACVVK020000228.1, read on the forward strand.
TTAAATGTATGTGTGGAGGCATGTCGTGTGTGTTTCTGGGTGAGTGAGTATGTGTTCTTTGTAAGGCGCCCTGAGCTCCTGCGAGAGGGAGGGCATCTTTTAAGTACCCATTTTATTATTAGTAGTAGTCGTAGTAAACATGTTAGAATGACTGACAGATGATGGATCTAGGGTGGGATCTTTTGTGTTAAAATACGGTGGGTGTGAGTGAGTGAGTGAGTGATAGATTTGTATAAACTACATGTGTAATCATGTGTGTATGACACGTACCATGTGTGCAGATGCCAAGAGTACTTTGTGCGAAAGGCCACCAAGGCGCTACAGGCCAGCACCCATCTTATTGTGAAGGAAGCCAGTGGGTCGAAATACAACGCTGCCTTGAAGTGGAACGTTCCTGCTTTGTCTGGAGAGTAAGGAGATACAGTAGTTACCAGTGTGTGTGTGTGTGTGCTGTGAGGGGTGGGTGGTGGTTTGGGTCATCAGTTTTAAGCTGATTTTAGTGGTGATTTTTAAGCTGATTTTAGTAGCAATTTGTCCCCTTTGTTTCTCTCTCTCTCTCTCTCTCTCTCTCTCTTTTTTTTTGGGGGGGGGGGGGGGGGGGGGGGAGGGGAGATACCTCCTAGGTTATGTTTGCTTTTATACTTATTTTCATTTTATGAGTGTTTGACACACAGCGCCAGTTCACCTACACGTTTTGTACTGTGAGGGTACAGACAGTATCAATAACCAAAAGCTTTCTCTACAACACTCATAAAGTTTCTTTCCTCAGATGGCTGTTTGCTTGCGCAAAGTCTGGGAAGAGAGAGGATGAGCAGAAATTCCACATAGACAACATTTCTGGTGCATTAGCAGCCGTGGAAACCAAATCAGCGTCGTCCAAGAGTGACCGCTCCAACGCCAACCCTGCAGCGGAAACCATAGGAGCCTTGAACGAGGGAAGTGCCACAGAAAGGCAGGGTGGACTGCCATTGTCGTCAAAACCAGATTTAGTACCTGTAGCAGATGGGAAACTTCGTGAATCAAATGTCCTTCCAGTCACGGACGCTGAATCCACAGATTTACATGATAAAGGTGGTACAGCACCCAAACGCCAGCGACATACACAGTCCATTTCACAGTTTGTTGACCGAGTACCTGCGTCTTCTGCCGAGACAGTCACATCGGACAGTGCGGACAAGGTGCCCTCGTCGTCAGCATCCGAAGGGGAGAGGACTCAAGCAAGACAGGCAGAGTTACCTAACCCGATGTCGGGGGCCAAAGCAATGGTGGGGAAGACTTCCCGCCACTTAAGTCAGAAGGAGAACATGACGACAGGTGTCAAGGGAAAAGGGGCAGTAACTCCTGTGGTGGAAAAGAGAGTTGCCCGATCTCGAGTTGAGGTGAGCTCTTACCCCAGCAGTGGAGTCGTCGTCGTTTTGTTTTTGGATTTTTTGTTGTTGTTTTGGGGGTTGTTTTTGTTTTTGTTTGTTTGTTGTTGGTTTTTTTGTTTTGTTTTGTTTTTGGTTTTGTTTTGTTTTTTGTGGGGGGGAGGGGGATTTTGTTTTCATTGTTGTTTTTATGTGAATTTGTTTGCTTTCTTTGTTTGTTCTGTTGACAACTTGACAGACCATAGGTGTGCCATGTGTGTTTACTGTCATTGTGCTAATGTTACTAGTGCAGCAAGTGGTGTTTATTACTTGGAGAACAGTGCTCTGTAACCAATGCAAGAACTATTCAGGGCTTAAAATGTTTTGGCAGATTTCCACCTTAGGCTAAAAATTGCCTCCCCCCAAAAAGTGTTTGAACGAAGCATGCCAAAACGCACCAAATTGCACAAATTTTAGTGCAATTCTAAACAAATTCCTCAAAAAAAAGAAAAAAAAAAAAAGTGTTTTCCTCTTTGACACACTTAAAATCATGCCAAAATGCATAGATTTTTGTCTAATTTTTACAAAAATTCCAGGGCAACGAGCCGCCCGGACACCCCTAGCATTGCAGATGTGTGTGTGTGGTTTTGCCACTCTGTCCTTAAATGCTACACACTTGTCCTGCTTTGGGATCATGGTCCATTTCAAGCCTTATTTTTTTTCCTTCTTCTTCTTATCATTATTGTTGTTATTTTCTGTATCGGGCTACAGGAGTTGCAGCAGCAGAGTCGTAAGCCAGTCCTGTCCCCTGGTGTTGACAGCCCCAGCGTCTTCCTAGCGCCTGGATTCCGCCCAAAGTTTGACTTGACGGTAAGTATGTCTGAAGATCGTTGCCCATGTTTCCTGTCTATGTGGTTTGGCAGTCTAAACTGAATCAGATATTCTGGTGCGCAACAATAAAGCATTGTAAAACAGGAACCACATAAACACAAGCTCCCCGGGTAGTGCAAGGCGGCAGCCCTCACTCGGAAAAATGTCACTAGTTTGTCCGCGATCAACAGAAACGCAATTGGACATATGGCCTCCTCTTGAAATAAAGTCGGACATCTGTCCTGCTGGACAGTTTTTTCATCGGACATTTGGCCAAGTCTATCAGTCATAGTCCTGTGTACGGGCACCAGTGACATCCCTGATGATCAGGAGAGAGAGAGAAGCTTTCCTAATTGTGACTTCTTATGAAGTTATAAAACATATTTGTGTATTTGTTTGTTTGTTTCTTCTGTGCTAGTGATTAGATTTTAGACAGTAATGTGTGTGTCTGTATTTGTGGATGGTGATTTTGCAACTAGATGGTATGGTCTGATTGTCTGATTTTGTCTTGGTTTTTCAGGGTGTTTTCGCTTACCTCAAGTCACCTGACGTTCCCCAGAAAGACAGCGAAAGACGAGAAAGTCTTGTGAGTTAGTCTTTCTCCTATGTACTCCTATGTCTGTAGACTGAATCTGTTACAGTATACATATAGTTTATTCGTCTTAATTACAGGTGTTTAAAAAATTGTAAGACACTTGCGGTTTTGGGTTCTTAGAAACTTCTGCAAGATGCCAAAAGTGAAATCAAGATCAGAAACTATTCAGACTCTTGGATTGTAAGACCGGAAATTGTTTATGTCCAGAGTTTTTATGTACCTGGAATTTGTGTGTGTGTGTGGGTGTGTGTGTGTGCACTTTATAACAATATAACAAAAAGGGTGAGCCCTGTGGTTTATGTTTGGTGAGTGAGGGATGTACCTGCTCTGCATGTAAAGGTCCCGTTCCCTACAGAGGGGCCGCCAAATGGAAAACAATTACACAACATGCATGCAACGCACTCCCCCGAGGTGAGCAGCCCAAATTTCCCATCCTACAGCAATGGGACTGTAGCTGTCAGATATACACGCCAGTATGACAACATGCTTTATGGTCTTTGCAGTCCTTGGAAGAGGTCTTTCAGCACCACCTGGCCTTGGGTGTCAAGAACAGCTCCGTCAAGCGTGATGTTGACCCTTTAACATATGCTTCACAATCGCAGGTGATGCTTTACTCTGCTTTCCTTGTTTTGTTTTGTTTTTTAAACGTGGGGTTGAATGAGTTTTCAGTGCTAACCAGTGAAATTACACACAGGTATACATGTTTGTTTGCAAAATTTATAATAGGTGGGTGGACGGCACTGGTTTGGATTTTTGGGGAATTGGGATAGCTGAGATGACCCTGATCGTGTTGTGTGCATGTCCGATGTGAGATAGTGCGTGTGATTTACATGAGCATGCGTGTTTGCTCAGTTCGCTGTACTTTGCGCCAAGCAATGTTAAAAATTGGATCCATATTAACTGCCGACCTTGACTGTGTCCCGTGGAATTCTCCTGTGACCCAGGCACTGTGTGCGTGCACAACCCTTGCCAACCCGATGATTGTAGCAATTTTCTGATTGTTTTTAAGGAGGTCTTCCACAGATGTTTCCTAATCGTGTTTGATTGTAAGCACTTTTGTGGAAAAATATTTTTGATTGGAAAAATTGAGCATAGCAGCTATATTGAGAGCGGAGGTAACATGGATTGTGGGTGCTTGGTAACAGCGTCCTCTGGGGGTCTAGGTGTGTGGTTGCCAACGGTATGCAAGGGATCTGCACAAACGCAGGGTGCATGGTCGTGAAAAAAGTTACTACACACTATTACGGTCGGTGGTCTGGTGTTTGAGAGACTTGTCACCAATGCGAGAAGTCAGGGGTTCGAGTCTACTCGGGGCAAAGAATTTTTCCTTCTCGTATGTGACACCGTTCATTTGGGCCGATTGTCGGGGGTTCTCTCCGGGCACTCCGGCTTCCTCCCCCTCTGCTTTGGAAATGTTCAGCCCACCAAATTTGACAAATAAATTTATGCAATTCTAAATTCCGAAATTAAAATAGCTGAGCTGACCCTTCGCACCATGTGATTGTAATGTGTTTATGTCCAGCGTGTGAGAGAATGCGTGTGATCCACGTGAGCGTGCGTGTTGGGTTCAGTTCGCGGCGCTTTGAGCCGATGCATGAAGGCAAAGCGCCTATACAACACTCAGTAGTAGTAGTAGTAGTAGTAGTGGCATTATTATCAGTGATACACAACTACAGGTAGTGTAATGAGAGAACTGTATTTGAAAATACAGGACTTTAGATGAAAGACAGTGTGGTAAGAGTGGAGTAGTGAATGAGGCATTGTCTGGCGTACAGGACGAGGAGAGGGGACCACTGGACGGGGTCATCATCGCGGTGAGCAAGAAGCTGAGTGGAAACCAGATGGAATACAACTCCATCGTTACGGAGCTTGGCGGGGACTACACGTGGCAGAGTTCTGAAGCTTGTACTCACTTCATCTTTCAGGTCAGTGTGGCTTGGGTTTTTGTTTGCTGTCTATTTTTTTGTGGTTTTTGTGTGTCTTTCTTTCTTTCTTTTTTTGTCGTTTTTGTGTGTCTTTTTTACCTTCCTTTTTTTTTTCTTTTTGTATGTTCTTTCTTCTTTTTTTAAATTTCCTTTTTCTTTCTCTTTCTTTTTTTGTTCCCCCCCCCCCCCACCCCACTTATCTGTTTATTTTCATTTTGTTTCTGAATGTTCTGAGTCATGCACTCACTCAGTCACTGCGTCTTTCCGTTCAATGTTATTTTGTTTCTTTTGTTATGATCTTTTTTTTCCTTTTTTTCTTTCTCTTTTTTTTTTTCTCTCTTTCTTTTTTTCTTTTGTTTTGTCTAAATCTATCTTCATGTCCAGATTTTGCAAAGTTTCTGTGTTTTTATGGCCCTCAAGAGTCCGTTACAGTTGAGGGAGAAGTGTGATGATTGTCGTCCATGTTATATTGTATTTTGCAGAGGAAATTCAACTCTAAAAATATAATTTCTTTAATATTTGTTGTTGTTTTTTATATTTAGGGCCGTGCCAACGACATGAATAAAGAGTTCAAACAAATGAAAAGCCAAGGAAAAATCATCGTCTCCCCACACTGGCTTTATGCGGTAATTCTCTCTCTCTCTCTCGCTCTCTCTCTCTCGCTCTCTCTCTCTCTCTCTCTCTCTCTCTCTCTCTCTCTCTCTCTCTCTCTCTCTCTCTCTCTCGCTCTCTCTCTCTCTCTCTCTCGCTCTCTCTCTCTCTCTCTCTCTCTCTCTCTCTCTCTCTCTCTCTCTCTCTCTCTCTCGCTCTCTCTCTCTCTCTCTTGCTCTCTCTCATGATCACTTGAATTCTACCAAAGTACCTAACATTTTGTGGTAAATATAAGAACAGAGGAGTGACTATAAATAATGCACAGAAATACAGGTTGAAATTTCTCATACTGGTTAGAATTTTGTAGGGTCTAATTTCTGTCCTGCATTTGAAAATGAAGAAATTTGCTGAGAGTATGATACGTATAGTAAGTACCTCATCAGTTTTAAAGTTGACATTCCATCCAAACAATACATGTACAATTTTTTCATTGAAAATGAAACCTTGTGCATGTTCACAAGTTTTATGCACTACATTTCTCAAAAAAAACAAAAACAAAAAAAAAACTTCATCATATCGCAGTACCAGAATATGCGTTCATTTGTTCCTTTGTGATTTTCAGAGAGAACACAATTCACTGCTTTCTACTCCTATTTCTTTCAGTACAGTGCTTGTCCCTAGAATGGTTAAACTTACATTTTTGTGAAAACTCTTGGGGAAGTACAGTACAAAATGGGTACTTCTGAAACTTGAATTATTTTCTTCTCACCTTCTCTATACCGACAGTGCTTGGAACAGAACAGCAGGGTAGATGAGTCGATGTATCCACACAACTACAACCCAAACCTAAATTTGGTGAGTACTGTATGTTTTGATTTTTTTTTTCTCCAAAATTCATGCAAGGTTGTATCTCTGTAAGCTTTCATAGTTGTTGTTTTTAAATTTGTTGAGAGTTTAAACACTCCCAGTAGGTTTTCCATCAGCCTGTCACTGGAAAGATAAGTACGTGTATCATCGTTTATCAGTTTATAAGCACTTGATTTCTTAGTTTTCTTTGCTGCTTGATGTTCAGCCCTAAAAACTCACTCACTCTGCTGCTTGAATTTTTGTACCGTGAGCTGAGATGCTCTTGTTTGCAGAAAAGTCAAGAAACACTTGGTTTATCTCAACTTTTCGCAACTGTAACACTAACAGGACAAATGTTCTGGCTGACTGAAAGGTGTAGGACATTATTTTGTCCTTAATATTTCCCACTGTGGCACAGAAATGATGGGATGTATGTCTGGGTCGCTGTTCGGTTGTACTGTACATTACATTTTGAAATCCTCTTTGTAATGTTTGTGGTGACCATTTTTGTATCACTTCTCAGGGAGGAGTGGTGAAGACAGACACCCCAGGAAGCAGCCGAGCACTGCGACGGTCCGCAAGGAAGACTCCGAGACCAGGCCAGGAAGATTCTCAGTCTGCCGGCGCCAAAACTCCGAGTCGAGCACTGAAGCAGAAAGCCTGGCAGGAGAGCATGTCACAGATGCAAGGCTGGAGGGAAGCTGCCAAATCGGCAGTAACTCCCAAAGACAGTGCCAAAGGATCCCTTGAGTTTGTGGCTGAAAACGCGCGGCCGAAGAGGTCACCTACAGACTCGGCTGACGAGAAGCAGGCTCGGGAAAACTCAAGGTCAAAGAGGTCATCTACGGAATCTACTGATGCAAAGCTGGTTCGAGAAAGCTCAAGGTCAACAAGGTCTTCCATGGAGTCGGCTCACGAAGAGCACGCTCAGGATGGGTTCTCGACGTCGGCGTTTGAGAGAAGCACAACTAAGAGACTGTGTTCTGACACTGAGACCAATGGTGGCAAAAGTGCAGCGGCAGCGAACAGTAACCAGGAGGCTGTTGTGGAGGTTGCAGCTGTTCAAATGGAAGAGCAGCCCAAGAGGACAGAAGAGGCGGCAGATGTAAGGAGTATAGCGAAACTCATACAAATGAACTCTGATTTCTCTCTGTTTTTCAATTCAATTCAATTCAATTCAATATAACTTTATTGTCTGTCGATGGCAGAAAATTTTCTTCTGGCTCACACACACACACACACACACACACACACACACACACACACATTAATTTATCTAGACATACATCCATACATCTTAAACACAGATCCTAAAGTAATGTGTGATGTCCAAGTCTAATACTATGCAACTAAACTAAGAAATCTAAACTAAAACATGGCAAGGGCATGGCGGACATGACACAGTTTCGGTCAGCCTTTCCACCCCAACCCCTCTCACCTAACCTTTTGTGGTTTGTGTGTGTTTCCTGTGCTGGCATTTGTGTCTAAGGTTACATCCATATATACAGACATGGTTTTCTCCCCTGCAACATCCAGTCTTGATTTGGGGTTTTTGTTTTGGGTTTTTTGTATGCATAAACAAAACAGAGAGAGAGAGATGATGCACTAAATGTCAGTTCTTATCATAATCATTGGTGCTGTTCTTTAAAGTATTTTGTCTAAAGATTAACTTGCTGATGCTTACTGTCTTCTTAGGTGTGTGTGTTTTAATTTTTTGTGACTGTTGTTTTGCTGATTTATCCATCTGTGATTTGCTTCTGTACATGCAAAATGTTTGTGCCCTTACGGGATTATTATTGAATTAGCTGCGTAACTTGTCTGCCTTTTATTCGTCCAGCCGATGTATTCAAACGTTCTACCTGACTTGCTTGATGGCTTAACATTTGTCCGTTTTTCCCAGCAGGCAGAGGGAGGTGGGGGTGGGGGGTGCAGTCCAGGTCTTCGTGATGCACTCAGTAAGACGCTTGAAACGTACAAGGCAACATCGAGGTAAAAATTTGAATGGCGTGGAAAAAAAAAAAAAAAAAAAGTACATGTGAGAGTTTATTACTTTATAGGATTTCAGAGCATTTCATGCTCAGGCAGAATTGAGAAATATTTTATTGTGATATTTCCAAGTTGTTCCCTTTTGGTAAGCTCTGTTGTGTTTGTGTGAATGTGTGACCATTTCAACATCATGGAATTTTGGCGTGACGCCATTTTAAGAATGGTGGCACACTTTGCTTATGTGCTATATGATAGAATATCTTTTTTTGAAAGTTCACTCACTTTTCTTTTCTCCGTCAGCAGTCGCTCCAGAAGATCAGGCAGAAGACGCAGCAAGCGAGTGGATGGAAGCTGTAAGTAATGATGATAATAACCAGGTTAGAGCTGACAGTTGGGGAAAACGCCAACCCAGTGTGTGAATGAACTGGTGCTCTGTCTGGTCATCATGGCCGTTTTTATAACTTTCATCCTCCAGTACATGGATACTCATTACTCAATTTACTGGACGCACTTATTGTCATTTTGATACAAAATGTGATTGAAACCTCTTTACATTTTCTTCATTAAAGTCTGTGCACACCTTATGAAACTGTACAAAGTTTCTGGCACTTTCTGTGTGTGTGTGTGTGCTAGCGTGTGTGTGTGTGTTTTGTTTTGTTATTTTCACTAATAAGTGGTCTGTTTTTGATTGTTTGCAGCAAGCGGGGATCAGCTGGACATCTCAGGCAATGTGCCTGACGCAGGTCATCGGGCAAGTCCATGGCAGCAACACCAGCATCACCCAGCTCACGGTCAGTACCTCCGCCTTTCCCCTCATCTAGTTAATTAGAAATGTTCAGCCAAGCAGGGTTTAAAATCTTCCACCTTTTGGCGGATTTCCACCTTTTCCTCTGAACAAAAAAAATGTTTAATCCTCTGACGCACTTACAATCATGCCGGAAACAAACGCACAGAATTACACAGATTTTAGTAAAATATTTTCCTCCAAAAAAAGTGTTTCCTCCTTTGAAGCACCTCAGATCATGCCAAACTGTACAGATTTTAGTCCAGTTAAAAAAAAAAAATGGGGGGAACATGCCCCCGGACACACCTAGCATAACGTGTCTGCAGACGCGCGCTCATGACCTTGCCACTTCGTCACTAAATGCTACACACTTCCTGTGGAGCATGGACCGTTTTAAACCCTGGCCAATAAAACAAAATAAATAAATAAATGAATAAATAAAATACAGGTGACAATTCTTGGGTGCCTTGTGTGTGAATTCATTTACATGGGCATGTATGGTGCATTCGGTTCGCGGCAATTTGAGGCAGGCAGTTGTGTGACGTAGCCTTGTTTTTTTTTGCCAGCTCCAGTGCAGGACGGCCATCAGGTAGAAGCCTCTCAAAGTCTGCAAGTCACGTGGGATGATCCTACATGCAGGTGTGTAGTTCTCAGTCTCATATGATAGTATTTACTTTCATTCATTTTTGAAAGATTTGTTAGTTGTGGGTATCTGTGCTTGGGCATGCACAAGTTACAAGATACTGTACTTTATTTAAGTCCCAGACATGGGAAATTACAATGTCAACTTAAAACATCACAGTCTCTCACTCTCTCCCTCTCTCTCTCTCTCCCCCCCCCCCTCCACCACATCCACAGGTCCATATCAAGTTTGCAAAGCATCTGAGACAATATAATAATTGAATGACTGTGGACCATACTCACAGGACATGGTTCAAAGATTGTGACGGTAGATTTAACTCATCCTTCAAGAGATATATATATATATGTACGCATACCTGGATTTCACAAAATGGGCATAACCATAAACTCCAAGCATGTGATACCTAACAGACGTTGGGGGATGAGGTCGAATGGGGGGGCACTATGACTATATCACACACAAACACACACGTTTTACTCATGAAAAAGTAACAAATTACTTCCCAGTAATACTACTGGTATATCAAGTACTTATGTCTGTCTACAGGCGAGAGCAAGAGAGGTTGGCCCACAAGTTGGAGCGAGTGGGCAGCCCGAGTCAGAACACAGAGGATTTCATGGCACAGATGGAGATGCCGGACTTTGATTTAACGACAGAGTCTGCAAAGGTTAGGGGTCATCATTTGTCAAATTGGGTTTCATTGAAAAGGATTTGTACACTTACAGTTACAGTGACATTATATACCAATAAGAACTGGTTATGGTACCTTCAATTTCATCGTCGGTTCGGAATTTATGTGTTGGATTGTCTGTCGGAGTTTTGGATGGTTCCTGCCAGAATGTCCTGTCTCTCTACTTGCTATCTGTATTGATGGCTAGGAACGCTCAGTTTGCTTGACAAAGGTTCTGTTTGACGGCAAAACACAGTAAATCCATGATGTCATTTTGTGGCAAAAGACTGTTATGTCCATGTCTTTCATCTTGACATCACCTGTTTTCTTGTCAGATGATGTCATGCACTTACCATGTTGTGCCATTGCACGGCAGAAAGAAATCAGATGGGTTGCCATGGAGAATCAGAGGGTGTGGCTTTGGGCCTGTGGGATACATGTTAACTATTCAAGAAAAAGGAAAGAAAAAAAGGGAGAAATACTGGTAAATAGCTAAGTACAGGCCTAATGCCGCAGGAGAAAATACAGAGAGCTTTTTGTCTTTACTGTTCTGTGCTTTTGATAAACAGATGCAGTTCCCATCCCCTTGGTGTGTTCCGTGTCACATGCCCTTCACAGTGGAGCATTTCTTGATATCATGCAGAGATCTTGCTGAGATCCGTGACAAGCATTATTGTGCCAGTTCACTGAAGGTGCTGTTCAGGGCCGTTCCCCCTAACAGCATCTACAATTTGTTTTACAGTGTATAAGATTTAGACTCGCCAAATAGGACTCGCACCGACTTCTCTATGCTGACTTTTTATTAAATCTTGGAACTTGACTCTTATTTAAACACAGATTTTTAATATCTATAATGTAAAATTGTATATAACAAATCGCCTGCCTTTTATTTTTAATGACCTGGCAGAGAATGACTTAGCTGAGCCGTGAAATAGTCTTTGTTGCTTGCGCGGTGTAAAGCCCTAAAGAACTAACTAACAGTTCCCATCTCAGTGTGCTGTTTATGCTCAGTATTCTGTAGCTGGAGTATTTTATAGCTGATTATTTGTATTTATTGGCATGAGTAAAAAAGATGTTGAATTTCAGGCACCATCAGATGCTCCAACAAACAAAGCACCCAAATTAGACAGATCCCCAACACCAGAACCTCCTCCACTCGGTGAGTTTCTTGGATCAGTGTTTGTCAGTTCATTGTCATCACAGATTTATATTTCTGAGTTCCTTCTTCTTGCCATCAGTCCAGTTAATCCAAGAGATGAATGCCGTTTCTTTTCCAGCTACTTGTACTGTCTGCCGCCGTGGAGTTTGGTTGTTAGACAGTTTGAAAAGTTTGCTTAAACTAGTTAAAGGGGAAACTGTTTAACCCCCCCCCCCCCAAAAAAAAAAAAAAAAAAAAAACACACACACACAAAAAAACCCACAAAAATCCAAAAAAAACACAAGCTTTTTTGTTGTTTTGTTTCTTTGGTTTATCCATGGTTCATTATCGTTTCCAGCATTTTGAATTGAAAACAGACATTTCTTTAGACACAGTATGTATGTGTGCAATGAAAACATTGACAGTTCCTTGCACTTTCCATTGCAGCATTTCCCACCGCCAAAAACACATCAAGGTTGTCAGCCCCTCAGCCTGTGGAACTGTTGAGCGATGAGAGTTGCGACGACCAGAGCGATTCCCCAAAACTTCCACCCGTCATCCTCATATCTGGCATGCAGCAACAGGTGAGACTGCACACCTTGATTTTCTTCTGTGCTTTTGTGCTTTTTCTCTTCTTTTTTTTTCTTCTTTTTTTTTTTCTTTTTTTTTTTTTACTTTGTCATCGATCTGTCGTCTGTCACAAACTGTATCATCAGCTTTTTCTCAGGAACTATAGAGAGTAGAAACGCCGATCTTAGCAGAAGGTAGTTGGTGACAAAGGCTTTCCAAACATGTCTCTCTTTCTTTTTTATTCTTTTTCTTTCTTTTTTTTCAACTTGATCATTTGTTTGGGAAATTTAGCAACACCCAGCTATCTGTATTCACAATTTATTTATTTGTTTATTTATATATATTTCTTTATTTTCTTTTCAGGAGAGAGTTGAGTATTCAGCTGTGGTGGAGCAGTTAGGAGGAACTGTGCTGGACAAACAACAGTTTGACCCTGCCTGTACTCACCTTGTTGTTGGTCAGTTGAAAATCCTGCACTTATGCATGAAATTTAGTTAAAAATGTGCTTGACACAGTATATTTTACACTCAACACCCCCACCCCCCACCCCCACACCCCCATATAATTTTTTTTTTAAAACCCACAAAACCTACAATAAAAAAGCAAAATAAACAGCAACAGCAACACTGGAAGACAACCCCCCCCCCCCCCCCCCCCAGAAAACACACCCCCAATTTTTTTTTTTTTTTTAAACCCACAAAACCTACAATAAAAACAAAACAAAATAAAAAGCTACAGCAACACTGGAAGACTCCCCCCCCCCCCCCCAGAAAACACACACACACACACACACAAAACAAACATATAAAAACAAGGAAAAGAACCAAACACACAACAGCAAAAACAGCGCATCATGTCACGTTCTGATAGCATATTGAGACAATCATTGACTACCTTCGAGTACTTACACAAAGCCTTTGTATGCATGCATTCAGTTCACAGCTTTTGTTGTCAGCATGTTAGTGGTCAGAACTTCCGGTCTGCTGTATTTCATCGTCCCCTTGCTTTCCATTACAGGTCAGCCAACAAGGAACGAGAAGTTCCTAGCGGCTGTGGCGACAGGCCGATGGGTCCTTCACAAGTCTTACTTCCTCGCTTGCAGACAGGAGGGGCGTTTTGTTAGGGTGAGTGTCCAAGCAAGTTGTCGCGCAAAGCCTCAGTCATTTGTGACGAAAGGTCCTAAACAGTTTTGTAATATTTTGGTACTTATGCCAAGTACTGTCACACACATGCCTGCATACCACCCTCCCCCAATATTCAGTGGGGCAGTGACTGAGCAGGGCGCCACCTCTGCACCCCAGCCTAGGTTTCAGTCTCTTCACCTTCCTCCCACCCCCCCCCCCCCCCCCCCCCCCCCCCCCACCCCGATAAATCTTGATATTGTCAACTTTCTTTTCGATATGTGGTATTATTATGACTTCTACTACAGGAGGAGGACCACGAGTGGGGAAACCCGACTATGTCTAGTCTTCTTTCCAACATGAATGCCCAGACCAACAAACTGGCCGCCGCAGCTCACAAATGGCGCAAGAGAGTACAGGACATGAAAAAGGTAACGCTGGTCAGTTTACCAGAGAAAATTTTGTCAAAGGTATAATAATTAGTGAAGCGTGATGTTTGAAATCAAGTCTGTCCAGTGTCTATGTGTGTATCTATTCGCTGCAACATCAACACAGGTGCACAACGCTGGTGCATTGATTGCGCGGCGTAAAGCCCTAAATAACTAACTAACTGGTGCACTGATCATCACTCGTTCATCCTTAGCATTAGTTCTTTTCTTCAGGGCTTAAAATCTTTCACTTTTTAACGGATTTCCACTTTTGGCTAAAAGTTTTCGGCTCACCCCACCCCACCTCACACATGCATACACGCACACACACACACACACACACACGAAGTGTGTTTCCCCTTCTGAAGTACATAAAAGCATGCCAAAATGCACCAAATTGCACAGATTTTAATCTAATTTTAAAAAAAAAAATGTGGGAGTGTATGTTCGGGCACCCCTAGTATAATGCGTTCACTTTACAGAGGCGCGCTCATGCCTTTGCCACATAATCTAAAAATGCTGCACACTTTCTCTTTGTTTGGATCATGCACCATTTTAAATCCCTTTTTCTTTATTGGCTTACTTTTGGGATGGACCATACATGTACATCTCGTTGTGAGACTCTCTTGGAAAAAACACTTTCAGGCTGATCCGCAATGCCAAGGCGCATATCAAGGATGGCGTGTCATACTCCTGACGGATAAATCCAAGGAGGATAACTTCCGTCGACTGCTCTCAGCAGGTGGCGCCACTGTGATCAACGTCAGGTAATGCTTAGTACTAAGTTTTGTTTAAATGCGGCTATTCCAAGGTGACTAGGTTTCATAAAAGAGTTGGAAGAGCTCAGCTGGGCTTGTGGGTTCACTTGTAAAAATGAATAAATAAGTAAACAAATGAATAATTCTGTTTAAAACGAAATTCTTGCTGTGATAGTTGTTAGCAAGGCTTTTTAAAAATTACATATTATGCATGTTTTGCTGATTCTTAATCCCTCTGGATTTTTTTTTTTTTTTTTTTTAACCAGACCTCCATTCACAGAGGGACTGAACGCTACTCATGCTTTTGTGGAACTTCATAAAGTGAAACTGTCTGAGGTGGGTGTTGTTAAGTGTCTTTGTATGATGATACGTCCATGTCAAAATCTTACCTGTAATGAAATAGCAGCAAGAGCTTTGGACATGTCACACACTGGGGCTTATTTGTTTAGTGTTTTGTTTTTGTTGTTGTAGTTTTGGTCCGCAATTGTTTCGCTTGTTCGTTTGTGTGTTGTTGTTGTTTTTTTTACATTGTTGTATTTTGGGTTTGTTTGGGTTTTTTGTTTGTTTGTTTGTTTCTATCCCGGCTGGGGCCAAATATTTGTGCTGGCCGCCTTTTCCTTGTTGCCCCGTCTTTGATATCACCCTTACATGGTGGAAAAGGACGTTAAACTCTCAAACACACACACACACACACACACACACACACACACCCTTGTTTGTTTCTATATTGTTTTTGTTTGTTTCTTAATTTTGTAGTACAGTCAAACCTGTGTAAGGCGGTCACCCAAGGGACTGGGTCAAACTGACCACCTTAGACAGGTGACCGGGTTATCCAGGGTGTCATGTCAACAGCTAGTGTGTCAGGGGATCCTCTGGGGTGACCAGGTTAGACAGTGGTTTGGCTTATACAGGTGACCGCCTTGGCAGGTTCGACAGTGGTTTGGCTTATACAGGTGACCGCCTTGGCAGGTTCGACAGTGGTTTGGCTTATACAGGTGACCGCCTTGGCAGGTTCGACAGTGGTTTGGCTTATACAGGTGACCGCCTTGGCAGGTTCGACTGTAGTTATTTATTATATTTCATTTTGTTTTGTTTTTTTTCGGGGGGGGGGGGGGGGGGATTTGGTTTGGTTGGTTTGTTTTGATGTTGGTTTTCATTGTTGTTGTTTGTTTTTTCAACAACATGTGACATTTTGCAGAGTGATATGGACATGCTGGTGTCAGGCGTGACGAATGTTCTGAAACCGGAATTCATCGCCGCTCACCTCACAGACAGCCCTGCTCCTTGTCCAGAGGAATTCACGCCGCCCGAGGTCTTGGCTCTCAAAAACAGGTGAGCGTGGTCTTCACAGTTCTTCTAGTGCACCACTAGCATAATACATCTACAGTTAAGAATGTGTGTGGTACTTTTCCAAGGGCCTGTATTCAATACAGGGATATTCCCCCCTGACAGCATCTTCAGTTTTCTGAAAGAATCAAATCTGTTCTATTTGAATTAGTCTTCTAGAATAGCAAAACATTTCTTGGATTCTTGTCAGTGATGCTTTCTTTCTTCCTTTGAAATCTTGGACTTTGTAGAGAAGGGGCATGTCTTGTTTCTCGATTAAACCAAAGAAATTTTTAACTTATATTTACATCCTCTTTTAATGTGAAAATTTTTGTTTTGAAGGACCTGGCAGAAAAGATTAATTCTAGAATGTAGCCTGTTTTTTCTGTCTGAAGTCTCCCAGACAACGTAAGCAGGAAGAGGCGAGCGACAGAGTCCAGTGGGTCCTCTGGCAAGCGATCGAGACGGTGAAATCCCTCCAGCGTGGTGACTCGGTGAAGGTGGGAGCTGGCAGTCACGTATGTGGCGCTGCCTGGAAATGCAGACAAATGTTTGGCGACGGTACAGAAAGTTCAAGATGTCTTGTGGGTGGAGAAACTTTCCGGCAGCGTTCAGTAACTGTTGCTACGGCCCACAACTGGCTTGAAATGTGTTTCAGTTACTGTGGAGTAACAATGGGAGTCTATGTATTAACCCTCCGTCGTCTGTCTGTCTGTCTGTCTGTCTGTCTGTCTGTCTGTCTGTCTGTGTGTGTGTGTGTGTGTGTGTGTCCAGAAAACTTTAACGTTGTCATTTTCTCAGAATCTACAAAGAGTAGAGGCACCAATCTTGGCATGCTGATAGACAACCACAAGACCTTTCAAAATATATCATTTTGAATGACCTTGACCCAAGGTCAAGGTCACTAAAGCTCTCTGTTTGAAAATTTTACATTGGCATTTTCTCGTAATCTACAAATGCCAGAGGTTTTAAACTTTGCATGATGATAGACATTGATAAGAACTATACAGATATACATGTAGTCAGTGACCTTCTGTCAAGGTCAAGGCCGTACAAGATAGTTTTGTGAAACCTTAACATTGGCATTTTCTCAGAAACAACGAACAGCAGAGGTGCCAAACCTGGCATGGTGATAGACAGTGATAAGACCTATGCACACATACCATCTTAAATGACCTTGACTGAAGGTCAAGGTCATTAAAACAGTGTTCGGAAATTTTACATTTGCATTTTCTCAGTATCTAGAAGAATCAGAAGCATCAAACTACGTGCGATGATTGACATTGGCAGCACCTTTACAGACATTCCTTTGTTAAGTGACTTTTAGTCAAGGTCAAGGTCATGCGTTTTTTGGGAAACTTTTAACCTTGGCATTTTGTCCAAAACAACAAACAGTAGAGGCACCAAACGAGGCACGATGATAGACAGCAGTGAAACCTACCTTTCTGAATGACCTTGACTGAAGGTCAAGGTCATTAAAGCTGTCTGTTGTGAATTTTAACATTACTGTTTTCGGAGGAACTACAAATGCTAGAGGCATCAAACTTAGCATGATGATAGACTTTGATGAGATCTCATTTGAATGACCTTGACCAAAGGTCAAGGCTGTACAAACTGTTTCGGGGAAAATTGTAATATTGCCAGGAACTCAGAGCGCCAGACACTTTACTTAGCATGATAATGGATAGTGATAAGAGCTTTACAAACATACTTTTGTGAACGACCTTGACCTGTGTCACAAGGGAGCCATGGAGGCTTCTGCCTCTCTAGTTGGATATTGCATTGACTGTTTGCCTGAATGCAAGCAATTTAGAACTGGAACATTTCAGGCATTAACACTTTGGAAGAGACTTGCACACCATGGGGTAATTCCATGCATTTCTTTGCAAAACTGAGAAATATAGATTTTGCACTAAATTTGGCAAATCTCAGGGAATTTCCAGGTTTCCCATCGTTTTCAGAAGAAAGAAAAAAATGCCAGTAGCATGCATTGGCCATATGTACAAACGTCAACTTAATGCACAAACTGCTGTATTTGATGCTGTCTACTTTGTTTTTGTTTTTGTCTTGTTTTCTTGTGTTTTTTTTTTCTTGTCTTTCTTTGTTTATTGTTGTTTGTTTTTGTTTTTTTAAGCATTGTAGATACATTTTATATTTGGCCTTTTTTGATTTTTTTTTTTTTTTTTTTTTTTGGGGGGGGGGGGGGGGTTTGGTTGTTTTACTGATGTTAGTATACCAACCTATTGTTCAACAGATTTGTAGGGAGACGTTTGGCAGATGTTCATGACCTATTAAAATAATTTTAAATGTCATTGGTCATTGCTGTGTTTCCCTTAATTTCCTGTGTTATTTTGCTCTGTTCAGTTTTATACGACAGCTTTAGTTACTGCAGATAGTCTTTGTGAAGCCCTTTTTTGTGTTTCCAAATTTATCTGTACTGTGATCACCCTAGCAGTTTTTCAAGCCTGAACTGCAAATGTGCAGGGAGCGAATGAGCAACAAGAAAACCCTGATAGCTCTGAGTCTGACTGTTTTGTTGACCTCAACATCACAGTCCATTCCTCTTCACTAAGACACCAAATTACAGGATAAATACAGGCAGCATCCCACCACTGCTGTTAGGTGTAGTGTACTGTCACAGAATTGTCTGGAGATGTTCATGATAATAAACCACAGCTTGTGTTCAACAGTTTCTACTAGTTCGGGCTCCTTGCTGAGTCGGATGAATCGGACTATGTTTATACAATACCATCTGCATTTTACTTTTCTGAATGCATTCTGTAAATAAATGACATGAAGAAATGAGATATTCTTTTGGTGTTTTATGAAAAGGGTGTGTGTGTGTGTGTGTGTGTGTGTGTGTGTGTGTGTGTGTGTGTGTGTTATTTAGGGCTTAACGCCGCGCAAGCAACTAAGACTGTTTCGCGGCTATGTGTGTGTGAGAGAGAGAGAGAAAAATGACCGGCCACATTTCTTGGTTCTGCTGCTGGCATAGATTTGACCGCAAGAGGCTTTGTAATTACATGATTGTACCTCGGAGAAACGATCACATACACCACAACAACATCAAGTGATTGTTTAGAATCTGATCGCATATAGATCAAGAACATAATCCAAATCATTTTAGAGAACCCACAGCGGGCCAGCGCAGGCCGTTCCTCCACTAGAAGCAGTACGGTAGCCATGCCCAGTCATTCATTTCCTGAGGCGAAAGCTCTGTGCATCACACTGCATGCAGACGACACTTATTCACACAGCGTGGCCTGACTCTGAGGGCGCGTGTTGTCTGAACGCAGCCTACCAAACGCGCGCGGACCTCCGCGTGTGTCCGTCTGCTGCAATAGCCATCAATTGCCATTTCGATTTTCTGCTTGATTGGCACTATCAGTTCAAAGTCAGCGATTTTTACCGAAGAGAAGCAGACGACCGCTATGAAAAATGAATAGGGGTTGGACATACATCGTTTTTATTTCCTCGTCGATTTTTATGGAGAAGTCAGTTTCTCCCGCCTACAGTGTACAAGATGCCGAGTTCGGTCGACCTTACGAGGTCAAAGACACAGTGGAAACACAGGCAGACGACCATGAAGTGTCACCTTCAAATGGATGGAGGAACCTGTCGGCAAGCGAGTTTTCCATGGAGACAATTCTGTTCCCGAATGTTTGGGAGTCGCTGGTGGATGCGGGCAGACGGAGGGCAAAATACAACACGAGCGCAACCTGCTCTGAAGCTCTCAGGGAATACGCTATCGGTCTGCAGAATAAGGAGACGTGGGCCATTCGCAGTAAGTATTGTTTATTGTCGGTTTTTATCGGCCATTCCTTCTCGCTAACGGGATTTATTTGAACACAACAGAGCAATCATGAGATCGTTCGGACCCAGCATCTCAGGCCGAGCAAACACGCGAGACTGGCTCACTCAATCTAAAAAATCCCCCCCCCCCCCCCACTCCCGAAAAAAAAAAGGAAAAAGAAGAAAGCATGTTTGGCGTACGCAGACATGATGCCGTGATCTGATGCGCGTTTTGCCTAACCAGTAACAAGAATTCAGTTGAGAGATACCAGAATCATGTACACAAATACAAAATAACTGACAACGTTTATTTTTGCGTGAGCACAAAGTGACCGGGTCGCTCCTGCGTACGCCAAAAAGGTGTTCAGATGTGAAAAATACCCATGGGCCATTTTCATGGGGAGTTAGTTTTGCAGGTATTACAATGTGCCGGCGTACCCAGCCTTTCCCGGCCTATCCCTCTTTAACACATTTCGTGCCGCACTGACACAGGGATTTCCCGTTCCCACGATGCTTTTCCCACCGCATCAGTCTTTCTTGTCACTATTTTTGGTTGGTTCCTAATGTGAGATGTCGTTCTAACTCAAGTTCGCCGTCTTCATCATTGTTACGCGCTTTTCCCACCGCATCAGCCTTTCTTGTCACTATTTTTGGTTGGTTCCTAATGTGAGATGTCGTTCTAACTCAAGTTCGCCGTCTTCATCATTGTTACGCGCTTTTCCCACCGCATCAGCCTTTCTTGTCACTATTTTTGGTTGGTTCCTAATGTGAGATGTCGTTCTAACTCAAGTTCGCCGTCTTCATCATTGTTACGCGCTTTTCCCACCGCATCAGCCTTTCTTGTCACTATTTTTGGTTGGTTCCTAATGTGAGATGTCGTTCTAACTCAAGTTCGCCGTCTTCATCATTGTTACGCGCTTTTGCGAACAGATGGTGGGTTTTACCGTTTACTGAGCTCCCAGTCTTCTCCCGCAAGGGGAGCCGGGGGAGCCGAATGGTAGAGCGTTGGACTCCTAATGCTCGGGTCGTGAGTTCGTATCCCGGCTGGGGCCAAATATTTGTGCTGGCTTTTTCATCGTTGCCCCGTCTTTGATATCACCCGTATGTGGTGGAAAAGGACGTTAAACCCCCAAACACCCACCCACCCACCCTTCTCCCGCAGGAGAGTGAGTGCCAGCCTGCAAAACTTACTTGGTAGGAAAATAGTTTAAAACTCCAAAATAAAAAGTCTGCAGACCTCTGCGGCAGAAAAAAAAAAAGCAACCTGTACAGATAATTGTTCACTGTAGTCGTGAGGGATGGGCACTGCTTCAGGTCGTAACTAGCTATCAGATCGACAGGTGCCGGCGTTAAATAGCGCCAGGAAACACATTCCGCACACCAGTGGCGCAAACAAATGATAGGCTGGGCGGATTTCTGGCTTAAAAAGAAATCCAGCTGATGCAGTTCAGATAACACGCAACATTCTTTTTTGGTTTCACGTTTAGCCAGATTCCAACGCAAAATTATGTAGATATGTTGAGGTCTGAAAATTGAGATGCGTGTAAAAATAAACAGAGCGAAAGTGTGAGATTCAAACCTGTGATCGTTGCAGAGTGCGACGGTTTTGTTGTTGTTGTTGTTGTTGTTTTAAACGCCAGTGTCATAACTGTAACCGCCCGCCCCCTCTCTCCCTGCAGACTTTGGTTTTCACTTACCTCTAGTAGCACAAAAAGTGCTTGCACAACCCTCCATACTAACAAGAAAATAACAACCAAAAAGACAAAAACACGCCCTTTTCTAATGAAATTCTTACCGCTGTTTGCAGCATTCCGAATCACACAGCCAAATGAAATGTCACTGAAAAGTAAGGTGACTTGGTTAACAAAAGGAAATGACTAAAACTAAATTCATGTAGCGCGCGCACGCACACACGCACGCGCAGACACACACACACACACACACACACACACACACACACACACACACACACACACACACACACACACACACACACACACACACCTTCCAGTAAACAAACAAACGTTCCAGTAATTTCCTGTCCAGCTTATCAGTTTCACCAGTGCACGTTAACAACAACAACAACTGACACAGAGTATGATCGTGAAGATGTAACCCCCACCCACTGACCCACCTCCTCCCTCCCCTCACGCATGGGCGTGGATTTCTGCCCAACCTTGGCTCAGTGTTTCAGAACGTAAGTGAACGCGAACTTTCACGCTCAAAATGCCAAGTGGAAATGTGAAAAGACTCCCACTGGCTCTAGGCAGTGAGAACTGATACACTCAACATTGCGTAACTTTACAAAAAACCCGAAAAGGCCTTTGAAAGAGAAAGATACTTTGATAATACTCCTGTGTAAGAAGAGACAGAGAAGGAAACAATGAAAAGCCAAAGGAACAAAAGAAATATTTGCATTTTGTTCTGCTGGCGTTTTGAGAGTGACCGACTGAACTCAGTTAATTAAAAAAAAATGTAAAAAGAAAAGCGAAGCCTGCATGTGAAATAGGAAGCAAGTTGTTCATGGATTTCTAGCAGAGGCGGGAGATAACTGTTTCGTGCTGTCACGTAAGTTTGTCACAGGAGAGGGTTGTTTCGTTGTTTTGCTTAAAGGCGCAACTCCTGAAAAGAGACCGTCGGATAAGGGCGGTAATTTTCGGAACTTTTAGCTCGCTTTATGCTGGAAACGCTCAGTGAACACGGATGTGTAAAACTCCATCTTTGTTGTGCTAACTTGTGTTTTGGAACAGTTTCGCTCGTGAGTGCCGCCTGTACGCTCGAAATACTCTATCTGGATGGTCAGTACAGCTCTTAGTGCGATACAATGTTGTTTATTGGCTTTACGCGAGCGGTCGAATATTCAAATTCTACAACTGTAGTTACGTACACTACAGGAGCGCCAGCTATGTTAGCCGTAGTAGGATTTTGCTGCGTAGGTCGGCTCCTACCCAGGTGGGTGTGGTATATGCCCAGTGGGGAGACTGTTGCCACACAGCCGAGACTCACCCACTCCACGGGTGCGACCGTGACTTTGGGGGGTGCTTCCCTTGTCAAACATCTCCTGATGTGGATGATTACACGGCCGGCGCCGCAGGTGCCGTAGTTCCCGGGCCTGGTTAACGCTGGGATATTTATGACAGGAAGCGGGGAATACTGCCCTGTCACGGAGTCCCAAACCACGTGAACCTCCAAAGCAACATCATACCATCATTCGCATCCTCATCATCATGCATAACAAAAATAAAATGGCCTAACTTCTCAGCCCTTCGTGTATTGATTCCACCCATGACATGGGAGAGATACCACTGAAGCTGACAAGAGAGCTGGGATAGAAATAATAATAATAATAATAATCTTAAAGACGAGAGTCAGAGAGTCATTGTCAAAACATTCAGTGAATCGACTGAAGTTGTACTGGAAAAAAAAAACAACAATAACAACTAACGCGGCATCTTGTTTAACACCCGTGGTAAAATAGGGACTTTTCGGCCTTACAGATTTGGGTACAAGCCCCCACTGATGTGTCTTCGGCTGCTTCCTGTTTCGGGCGAAATAGCACTCCCCAGGAATAGCAACCGTTGGCATTGAGACATGATTAGGCAGCAGCCGGTTGTGCATTGTCCGGAGGCGGCGCGGTGTCTATGGGAACCCCCTCCCCCCTCCCTCCCCCCTTCTCTCTTCCTCCATTCACCCCCCACCCCCAGCTCATGCCGCACCATCACCAACGCCAGAGTTCCATTTAAAGATGAACACTATTAAAGAGACATCATTTGCTTGGTTCAAGAGTTTCGCCAGAGTCTCTGGTTGGTTGAGTTAACGCCTCTTATCGGTGTCAAGGCGGCGCCTGAAACTTTGTGCACAAGTTGTTTGCTCTACAACCGAACTGCTTCACAAGCAAGCAAGTAGCATAATCCTCTCTCTCTCTCTCTCTCTGAACAGTCTTCTCCCAGTGCCCCGTCCAAGGGTTGATATATATGAAAGTAGCCTGTCTTTTTCAGGGGCGTCCATATGGAACTCGCTACCACTGAGTATCCAAAACGTTTCCAAATTCATAAACTTCAAACAAATTCTACACGACACGCTTATCTGACCATATACATAGAAATGTGTTACATACATGTACATGTTTTGCAATATTAGAGACGACTTTAAAGTTCTTACTTGGCATGCAGCCAGTATCATCAGCACATGCCACGTATGTTTTGATTTGTTTATCGTGTGTATTTGTCTCTCCGGTATTTCCCTTAAATAGTTTATACTTTTCTTTTTTTTTTACTTTTTATAGCTTGTTTGTTTGTTTGTTTTGATGTCATCGTTTTTTGGGTTTTTTTTCCCAGTACCCTTTAATGTAGAATAGCAGGACAGCATGCAAGATAGGCAGCAATGCCTAAATGCTCTATCCTGAATTAAAAAAAAAAAAAGTTTCATCATCATCATCATCATCTCTCTCGTTTGAGACGAGAAGACTAGTATAGGAGAGTATTTCCAACTTCATTATAATTTACCCTTTGTCTGTCTGTCTGTCTGTCTGTCTGTCTGTCTGTCTCTCTCTCTCTCTCTCTCTCTCTCTTTCTCTCTCTCTCTCTCTCTCTCTCTCTCTCTCTCTCTCTCTCTCAGGGCTCCATCTTGGGGCCTCTTTTATTTTGTCTTTATATCAATGACCTTCCTTTTTGTTTATCTAGTCCCAACGTGTCCTGCTAGTTATTTGCAGATGACACAACACTACACACATCCGACACAAAAGAGGCAACAATAAACAAAACACTCCAGCAGAGCCTCGATGAAGTATCTGAATGGTGTACCCAAAATCATATGATAATCAGCGTCCCCAAAACAAAGAGCATGCTAATAACTACCCGCCAAAAACACCAGCGGAAGCCTCTACCTCTCAAACTATCTCTCGGCTCAGAGCCCATACACCAAGTGTCAACGCATCGCCTTTTGGGCGTTAGAGTGGACGACCAATTGAAGTGGGAGCCGCACCTAGAAAAACTTAGTAGAACCCTGTCTAAAAATCTTTTTCTCTTAAGTAAACTTAACCGCATAGTTAGCCACGACAGTTGCAAAGTTTTCTTTCACGCACATATAAAAAGTCATATAGATTACGCCTCCAACCTCTGGGACAAATGTGGTGATATTCACTTGAAAAAGATCAATTCTCTCTATAAACGTGGTATAAAGCTTTTACATCCTGGGCCCTTACCCACAGAAGAAAAACTTAGAGCGCTCGAACTTCTCCCCCTTACCAAGCATCTTGAGTTCAACCGGTGTGTTTTCATGCACAAGATAGTCCACTGTAAGGCTCCTCCATAT
>JACVVK020000228.1:982500-997500 GCA_018292915.2 Batillaria attramentaria
AAAACTTGGCAGCGGAAAACATTGGCTAAGGCGTCAGAACCCATGTGTTTAGTTATTTTAATGAGAAACTGTCGAAGGATGTTACCCATTGTGTATTGCATCGTCTCCACGCACGCACGCACGCACGCACGCACACACACACACACACACACACACACACCCCTTCCGAGAACCTCACGTGGCAATGTCAAATGTAGTCTTCTTCAGTAACTGACATGTACCCCTAAAACCTTCATTAAACTGTGGGGACTGAAACAGTGACGTCAGTGAATGACGTCAAAGTGTTCTTTTGGAACAGTTTCATTCCTTGAGAAGGGCTTACCGGATTAAAAAAAACAACAACAAACCAACAACAATAACAATAACAACAAAAACCCACCAACACCACTATCAACAACAACGAAAAACAGTGAAAATATTTAGGCTGCTCTCACTTACGCCGAGAAGAAACGCAAAAACGAAACACTTTCTGTTATAACATGTATTAGGTCACAACTTCCTGCATAACCTCTCTGCAGTAGGTCCACGAAAGCGTCTCCATAAAAAGATTATCGCCTGAGTTACCAAACGCAATCTGACCGTGTAGTACGTCATTTGCTGTTCTATTCCAGACACTCACGCTTGCTTTGGTATTCAAGCCTCTCTCGGACCTCATTGAGTTAGATGACCACTAATGGTGTCCCCTAATGACTAGGGAACACGACAAAGTGGATGTCCTGAAAGCGGTCCACTAGTGTCAGGTCATCTTGTAGGTCCGTGATGCCAAGTTCATCGACCCGGGTGTCCGAAATCGAGGCACCGCAGCACCCCATTCTTTCGCTGACACGCCTCCAGGCTTAGTCTGTCCCTTTCTTGGCTTCTCGGAACATAACCGTGTTGGCAGGGCACTTGGCATTCTGTGATTGGTGATTCCCGATTGATGGTGGTGGTGGTGCGGAGGGGGGGGGGGGGGGTGAGGGAGGGGGCGGGGGGGGGATCCCGTTCTCATTGCTGCGTTTTTAATATCTCCCTTACGTGGTTGGAAACAATGCGACCCCCCCCCCTCCTTCCCCTACAAAACAAACAAACCAAACCAAACAAGACAACAAAAACACAACACAACAAAACAAAACACACACACACACACACACACACACACACACACACACACACACACACACACACACACACACACACACACACACACAGAGAAAAAAACAACAACCCTAAACCAAAAAAAAAGAACAACAAGAAAACCCAAACAAACAAAACAACAACAACAAACAAACAAACCACTAAAAAACAACAAACAAACCCAAAACACAACGAAAACAACAACAGCAGCAACAAGAAGAACTTTCCACAGTATGTATTATCGAATGTTGTTGTCATTTTGTGACGTACACCAGACTGTGACTGTTTTTTCTAAAGTTTCATCTAAAAAAAAAAATCAAAAACAAAATTCACAATTTTGGCCGATTTTGCCCATCAGGTTTTGCCTTATGATTTTAGGAAAAGACACTTGTCCAAACAAAAACCACCTTCAGTCAGAAAGTGTTTTTCTTTCTTTCTTTCTTTCTTTCTTTCTTTCTTGTTTTTTGGGTTGTTTTTTTGTTTTTTGTTTTTTTTTTCAACAATAAAGTTGTTGTTGATACAACAACTATGTGCTTCAGTCTGTCAAAAGAAGAATCTTATCTTAACATACTCTTTTAAAAAAAAGCGCCGTTTTTTGTGAGTTCGGAGCGACCAGCACAAAGTGTCGCAGTTTCAGCGTGATGTTTCTGATAACCCCCATACTCCAGCCTCACTCCGCCCGTGTGAAAAAGCGCCGTACAAAACACGGCTGTAGACGGATGGACCTTTCAGAACGCTAGCAAACTGTGTTGCCTCTTTGTACCTCTCGCACGTTCTAATCGCTGTTTTTATGACGTCAATTCGCCGTCCATTCACCGCAAAACACATACTGCACTTGTGGAGAAAGATGTTCTCTCAACAGAAACTGATGTCTTTCGCGGGTGTTGGTCAAAATGGCGGTCAGTTTTTCTGGTGTCGCTCCCGGCTGGGGCCAAATATTTGTGCTGGCTTTTTCATCGTTGTCCCGTCTTTGATATCACCCTATGTGGTGGAAAAGGACGTTAAACCCCCAAACACCCACCCCACCCTTTTCTGGTGTCGCTTTGATTAAAAACTTTTTGAGGACGTTTCTTTTCAGGTTCGACCACGTGTCTTATGAACAGACGCATATCTTTACACTGTAGCAACGTCTTGAACGGGATAAATCCATCTTTGTTAAGCCAACTACGTTTTAGAACAGTTTCGCTCTTGAGTACGCCTGTACACTCGAAAATGTAATACTCAACTTGATGATTAGTACAGCTTTTCATGCGATACACTTTGCTCGAGCGGCCGCATATTCAAATTCTACGACTGTTCTAACAATATTAGAGCGCCCAGTCAGTGTGGCCGCCATATTATCGAGTACGCTGCTGTTGACTTAGTGCCAGCATTACAGACGCTGTCACTGTCCAGGTGTCTAAGTGGTGTGATGATAGAAACCACGAAAACAGCTCAGAACGATCTGTGAGCATAAAAAAATGGTAGCATTAGTCCCTCTTACTCGTCTTCTGGTTGCGAGACGTTTCCTTTCTTCCACAAACACAACGACAAAGTGAGCTGAAGTAGGGGCGGTCGGTGGTCTAGTGGTTAAGAGACTTGTCACCAACGCGAGAGGTCAGGGGTTCAAGTCCCACTCGGGGCAAAGAATTCTTCCTTCTCGTACGTGGCACCGTTCATTCGGGCCGATCGTCGGGGGTTCTCTCCGTGTACTCTGGCTTCCTCCCCCTCTGCTTTGGAAATGTTCAACCCACCAAATTTGAAATATAAATGCAATTCTAAATTCCTAAATTTAAATAGCTGAGCTGACGCTTTGCACCGCTGACGTGATTGTAATGTGTTTATGTCCAGTGTGTGAGAGAATGTGTGTGATTCACGTGAACGTGCGTGTTGGGTTCAGTTCGCGGCGGTTTGAGCCGATTCATTAAATTGGGTAAAGCGTCTATACATTATTATTATTATTAAGGGACGGAACTCCTGTTTACGACATTGCAATTGTGGCGGTTTACTTCTTATTACACATGACTATATTCCGTATCAAACTTGGGAGCCGGGGTGGCCGAATGGTAGAGCGCTGGACTCTCAGTGCTCGGGTCGTGAGTTCGAATCCCGCCGGCTGGGGCCAAATATTTGTGCTGGCCTTTTTTCTCGTTGCCCCGTCTTTGATATCACCCTTATGTGGTGGAAAAGGACGTTAAACTCCCAAACACCCACCCCACCCCCAAACGTAATTATAACCCAAGAATTGCAGCACTTTCGAGCTGAACGAAACCGTCTTTAACAACCGTCGTCAGCACTTCTGAATCAGAGTACTACTGCCCGCCAGTTCGGCTGACCCCCGGCTGTCTTCCGCAAACACGACAAGGAACAAAGGCTGGTCCATATACTCGTATACCAGACCCAGTGCCCTCGTTCACTGCTCGGCGTTTGCTGTGGGAGGGAAATTGCGGCGATATTTCATGTCCTCTCCATCATTGCGATTGGCAAATTGAGTTGCCGGCTGGTCTGGGCACTGCCAAAATGGAACTGGGAATAAATCCTTTTGGAAGAAGCCGCTGGCTGTTGACAGTTGTCGGACGGGTTTTTAAGGAGGTCCGCATTTCCTGTCCTTTGTTTTTTTAATCTTGGGGAGGAAGCGAAAATGTAGGCTACACACTACAGATACGGATGTTTATCTCGTGCAGTATCCCTGTTTAAAGAACTTTTACACGATGATTTATTTCAGATTCCCCTAGCGGTAGACACGTGTGTGTGTGTGTGTGTGTGTGTGTGTGTGTGTGTGTGTGTGTGTGTGTGTGTGTGTGTGTGTGTGTGTGTGTGTCCATCCGCATGTCACACGAGAAACACGGAAAAACACCATGTTCGCTGTTTGTTTGGACTAAAAACAGCCCCGTGTAACATCGGCCTCAGGTCCAAGCTGCCGTGTAATTGCAAAAGACAATAAACCCGTGACGTCATTTTTGTGAAAAAAGACTATTACGTCAATGTATTTAATCAAATGACGTCATGGACGTATTGCCTGTGCCGTTGCACAGCAGCAAGGCTGAAAACGCTGAACTGACGTCATCAATGCTCGGGCGTTGAAGTCGATTCCTGGTCGTGAGAGCCCGAATAATGAGGCGACATTTTCCGCTTCCTCTCGTCTTTCTTGGCACCCGTGCGTGGTCAGACAAACACAAAAGAACAAACAAAACAAAAAAAGCCGCTGGGGGCTGTGAAAGTTAATTGTGCAGGATGTCCTTTTTGTACTCCGTGTTTGTTTTTTCTGTCAAAAAAGAATCGTGCGTGGGGTTGGCTGGTGCGTACGGGAGGAGGCGGGAGACGGACAGAGATTGAGAAGTGGAAAATTAAAGGTCCGGAATCTTAACAAAAAGCCGCAAACAACGTGTTAACGTGTTTTAAAACCCTGCGTCTGTGCAAAATGCACAGTCAACTCTGTCACAGTTGCGGAGTTTCAGAGCTTTGGAGACACATAAACCCAGAGCGTGAGTTTGCGGTGACTTCATTATGCTTTTGGTCAGTGGACACACCACTACAGTGTTAAAACACAGGCTGAGTCATGAAATCAGGTTTTGCTAGGCTTTTATGGTGGTTTCATAGACGTTGAAACTCTGTAACTGTGATATAGTTGACTGTGCACTTTGAGCAGTCGGATAGTTAAAACACACACACACACACACACACACACACACACACACACACACACACACACACACACACACACACACACACACACACACACACACACACACACACACACACACACACACGAGAGAGAGAGAGAGAGATGAGGGGGGGGGGAGGGGCGGAAGAAAATTAAGGCAAATAAACCCAGCAACAAAATCAAACACACACACACACACACACACACACACACACACACACACACACACACACACACACACACACACACACACACACACACACATTTTCGAATCAATAGCCTAAAGTGGGATAGGTTCCATTTTGGGGGCATGTCAATGGCGAAGTGTGAAACACTGGAGCCATCTAGAAAAGCGCCCGTCCACCTTGGGAATTGGTTCTATAGATAATGCACATCTGCACAAAATGTGAATAGTCCAGCACATCGTTGTCGCCATCTTCCTTTCTTTGTAAGGTGGATGGGGGATCCCGGGGGGGGGGGAGGGGGGAGAGCACTACCTCCTATAGATTCCTCCCCTCCTCCCGTCCCCCCACACACCCATCCCTGGAAATGGAGGACAGGACCAATCAGTCTAGGCCACCAGCGAGTGACGTCAGATAGGGACAGACAATCGGGACCGAGATCAACGACTGTGATCCCCGCCAAAACAATGTCTTACGCTCCGTACTACTGAGTGGCATCCAATTTAGGGAAGGTGGGTGGTGTGGTGGGTGGTGTGGGGGGGGGGATGGTGTGGTGTGGTGGACGGTGGTCTTTCACTTGATTCTTCACCTTCTGGGCCCGTATGTAAAACTCGAGGTTAATTTAACCCACGGCTACGGGCCTAACCCAGACTAGGACAAAAGAAACCCAAAAGCAAAATTAAATATTAAAAAAAAGGAAGCGAAGAAAGGAAGAAAAAAGTCCTTCTATAACAACTTAGGCACCTTGCTAAAATGGGCAGGATTTCTGATTTAAAACAACAAACAACAGAAAATTTAACCCTAGAGCTAGTTTAGTTCCAGCTTAGGCTCTAACCCGTGGCTAAAAGCCCTAAACTCGACTATTACATACGGGCCCTGGACTGACAGATCCATCAACCGCCTCATTCAGTTTCATTGGGAAAGAGTTTGGTGGGCAGATACTTGGATTAGGGAGCTGTGGAATCAAGACTTTGTCATGATGCCTGTACTAGCTAGCTGTTGTGTCTGAATTTGGGTGCAAGGAATTCATGCAACAGATACAGATAACTTTATTGTCCTTAAAACAGGACATTTGTCTTCGGCTTCACAGACAAGTAAATGAGATCACGAAATCACACAAGGAGTTTGGCTTATAAAATCTCTCTCTCTCTCTCTCTCCCCCCCCCCCTCCCCTCATGCCTCCAGCTGCAGCAGCACCAGAGTTGATAACTTACATAAAAAGCAATGAATGAGTGAATGACTCAGTTCACCAAGAATATTATCAGATCAAACTAGCGGCATACTCACTCGAGACCACAAGAACAAGAACTAGACACAAGCGAGAAATCGCAACAGAGAAGAATTAAGCTTTCATTGACTCTGTTTGAAACATTCTCTCTCTCTCTCTCTCTCTCTCTCTCAACTTCCAACCTCCCCTACCCGCTTCTTTTTGAAACAGGATGAGGATAAGGTGTAGCTTAATATCAAGTTAATCTCCCCCCCCCCCGTCCCCCTTGCTTCCATACCAGCACTTTCTCATTCAATGCACTGACCTTTAAACGAAGGAAAATCATGGGCTACAAATTTTCCCTTGAGTGCATCGGCGTGAAATGAAGCCATCACTCAAACAACACGACCGGAGGGATGTACAGGCACTGCGGCCATGATCGACGTCAACGCGGCCGAGAATAGCCCACATTAGCCATGCATACAGTGCCAGCAGTAAATAATAACGTTTGTAGAATGTAGAACCAAGTTACAGTGTGTGTGTGTGTGTGTGTGTGTGTGTGTGTGTGTGTGTGTGTGTGTGTGTGTGTGTGTGTGTGTGTGTGTGTGTGTGTGTGTGTGTGTGTGTGTGTGTGATAATCATTATAAAAATAATAATAACAGTTTTGTCAGATTTTGCAGGCCATTTGACCCATAAGAACAATGATGCAATGACTAGTACTTTAAAAAAAAAACAACATTAAACACCGCAAACACCTGAGACTTCACGTGCACGTCACGTGTGCTGCATAGCACATCAGTCGATCACAAGGGGAGATTAGTGCGGCATGCAGAAGCGCGATGTACTGAGTCACGCATGATTAACTTTACAATCAACCCAAATCACTTTAGACAAAGCATCGTGTGGTTCTCGTGCGTTAGGTGAGCGTTCTTCCAGTGTATGTGACTTTTGTGTCAGTGAATGTGGTTTTCTATTGTAGTTTAAATTGCGCGGTTTTTGTTGAAATGCTTACTATTCGTGTGTGGCATTTCGCATTAAAACTGATGTGTGTGTGTGTGTGTGTGTGTGCGTGCGTGCGTGCGTGCGTGCGTGCGTGCGTGCGTGCGTGCGCGCGCGCGCGCGCGTGTGTGTGTGTGTGTGTGTGTGTGTGTGTGTGTGTGTGTGTGTGTGTGTGACAGGGTGAGAGAGAGAGAAGGCCGGTGTGTGTGTGTGTGGGGGGGGGGGGGGGGCGGTGTGTGATATACAAAGAATCACTACTCTCTGATTGTCTCTCTGTCTGCCTCTGGGGGAGCCGGGAGAGCCGAATGGCAAAGTGTTGGACTTTCAACGCTCGGGTCGTGAGTTCGAATCCCGGTTTGGGCCAAATATTTGTGCTGGCCTTTTTCTCGTTACCCGGTCTTGGATATCACCCATACTTGGTGGAAAAGGACGTTAAACACCCTAACACCCACCCATCCACCCTGTCTGCCTCTGTCTGTCTATCTGTCTACCTCGACTCCATTACCACTGATCATCTTCACAGAAAGAAACAATACAACGGAGAAAGGACAACGAAACTCAAAAGGCTTCTCAGCCATCATTGTAGAGGAAATTCCCTTAATCCCGACGCCATAACTCAGAGAAAATTTGATAAGTGTTGGGAGACGCTCCCCTGAGGGGTTTCCTCTCGTGCATTTCTATTAAGGCCTCTCAATCATGCATAAGAGCACGGATGATGTCCATTTTTCCCTTGATGTAATCTGCCCAACCATCTATTCGTTTTTCCCCGTTTTTCTCTCAGATTCGATTTTTGTCCCCCAACATCCCCCCCCCTTTTTTTTTATTTATTTAACGCAAATGCAGTGCTTTCATTGGTTTTGATTTCCGTGACACAATTATGTCTTGATGGTGTCTCGTTGTGGAAATGTTTCTGCTCCTCCTTTTATTGATTTCAAATTTTTCCCCCAAAAAAACAGTGCTCATTATTTAACTTATTCCTGACGGGAAACTTCGATCAAAGGCTCAGCCACGCTTTGCCCACGGCTTATCAAAATTGATCTCGCCATCCGGTTTTCATTGTACACAAATGTTATTATGTCTTGATGGTGTTTTGTTGTGGAAATGTTTCTGCTCCTCCATTTTTTTTGCTTCAAATTCCCCCCCCCCCCAAAAAAAAAGTGCCCATTACTTAACTTATTCCTGACGGGAAACTTTGATCAAAGGCTCAGCCACGCTTTGCCCACGGCTCATCAAACTTGATCTCGCCATCCGTTTTTCATTGTACACAAATGTTATTATGTCTTGATGGTGTCTCTTTGTGGAAATGTCTCTGCTCCTCCTTTTTTTTTTTTTTTTTTTGTGCTTCAAATTCCCCCCCCCCCCCCCAAAACAGTGCCCATTACTTAACGTATTCCTGACGGGAAACTTTGATCAAAGGCTCAGCCACGCTTTGCCCACGGCTCATCAAATTTGATCTCTCCATCCGTTTTTCATTGTACACAAATGTTTCATTGAAATTTCATTTTACAGTTCATTTGAAAACGTTAACTAAAGTGTGTGTGTGTGTGTGTGTGTGTGTGTGTGTGTGTGTGTGTGTGTGTGTGTGTGTGTGTGTGTGTGTGTGTGTGTGTGTGTGTGTGTGTGTGTCTTCAATGGAGTTTGCTAGAGAGGTTTGTTTACATGTAGTCACTTTATTGAAGTCTCAATACGACAGGCCAAGGCATTGGCAGTGTTCGGGCGGAGGCCGCAGCCCCAGTCGCAACAGAGTTAATAATCGGCCTCGATCTCATTTTTAACTTGGGGTGAGCGGTGGCCGTCACCAATGTCACGGCGATGAAGCGTGGGTTCGAGCCCAGGTCGAGCTTGTGATATGTGATACCGGTTTTTCCTGGCTGCCGGGCTGCTCATCGGGGGTTTCTCTCCGGGTTTTCCGGCTTTCCTCCCCCAGCAAAAATTATTTTAAAAAGATAGATATTGGGTGGCGCTGCACCGCGGCAACGCGCTTCCCCCGGGGGAAGCAGCCCGAATTTCCCGAAAGGGATAATAAAGTAGTTTAAAAAAAAAACAAAAAAACCTCAGTTCGTACACAGGAAGTTTGGGGTTGTGCACCAGTGTTCTCAATAAATAAATAAATAAATAAATAAAATATCTGCATGGATTTCAATTTGGCTTAGTGGGGGCGTTTCACTCTGATTATTCGCGTGTTTGCTACGATAAGAGCTGTTTTAAAAAAAAAAAAAAAATCTTGCCTGACTTTGCACACATGGCAAAAACCGAGAAAGAGTCAAAAACGTGGGATACTCGTACGAAATGTGTTAATCACAGTTTACATTATTACAGTATTTCATTGTCAGCTCTATGCCTCGTCCTCTTGTTCCCTGCTTCTTCTCATTAACTTTAACACATTCATAACTAAATCCACCTGATAATAAAACCCAGCGATTTTTCTGTCCACGCGGAAAGAACGAACTCATCCGAACGCTACCTTTTTGCGTCATTGATGTCTGATGCCTGTGACGTGGTGCCGACTACGCAGGCGGTAAATCTATTTTGCTGACAAACACGTTTGTCTAGCGTCAATTCCAGATGAAAATTCTTTAATAATAGATATAAATCACCCGCCTGTTTATCTCTAGGGACACATTATTTTGCGGTGCTGCTCCGGCAAATGCTGAGTATCATCGAGACTGTTGCGACACCATCAATATCGAGACATGTGTGTGAAATTCTGTTACATATATGCGAAATCCTCTTGACTGCGAAATCAGGAGAATGTGTGTGTGTGTGTGTGTGTGTGTGTGTGTGTGTGTGTGAGAGAGAGAGAGAGAGAGAGAGAGAGAGAGAGAGAGAGAGAGAGAGAGAGAGAAATGAATATGAAACGTGTTTTTTTTAAATTCAGGATAGAGCATTTAGGCATTACTGCCTGTCCTGCTATTCTACGTTAAAGGAGAGAGAGAGAGAGAGAGAGAGAGAGAGAGAGAGATTATGAAACGTGTTTTTTTTCCCCCAGGATAGAGCATTTAGGCATTGCTGCCTGAGTCTACTTTAAAGGGTGTGTGTGTGTGAGAGAGAGAGAGAGAGAGAGAGAGAGAGAGAGAGAGAGAGTGTCAGCAAATTTGGTGACGAAAAATAGACAAAATCAACAGAAACAGGTGATCTGATCTAGGACGCGTAGAAAACTCCGAAGGACTGACTGCCTTACTGCCTGGGGGCTCCGAATGGTAGAGCGTTGGATTCTCAATGCTCAGGTCGAGAGTTCGAATCCCAGCTGGGGCCAAATATTTGTACTGGCCTTTTTCTCGTTGCCCCGTCTTTGATATCACCCTTACGTGGTCACAATAACTGCAAAAATAATAATTATTCCCTTTTGCGAAAGGTTACAGCCAGTGACCTGCACAGGACTGCCTGAGTGAATCTGAAGAGTGAACCTACACTTTCTTTCTTCGTTATTCTGCTCTGCGTGTGTTTTTATCATGCCGTATGGCTATGTACAGTTATCATTTCCTATATTCAGAGCATTCACCTTCGTTATGATTTTCTGTATTTCCTCCACACCCTAGAAAAGGCTACAGGAATAAACTTCTTTGACTTTGACTTGGAAGAGAGGTTTACCATTAGGCATTGTTTACCGAACAAGACAGTGATGTCAGTACAATTACAATTACAATGACAATGACAATGACACTTTATTTTTCAAGGATGTAAGATTAGGTACAGCGTCCTTCCTTCTATCTTGTCCTTGCTACATTCTACTACTACTACTTCTACTACTCTCTCTCTCTCTCTTTGCCGCGAATTAGCC
Source organism: Batillaria attramentaria (assembly GCA_018292915.2). Classification (NCBI taxonomy): domain Eukaryota; kingdom Metazoa; phylum Mollusca; class Gastropoda; family Batillariidae; genus Batillaria; species Batillaria attramentaria. The sequence continues at coordinate 993,426 of JACVVK020000228.1, forward strand.
TCTGTTGCTTGCGCGGCGTTAAGCCCTAACTAACTAACTAACTAACTAACTAACTAACTAACTAACTAACTCTCTCTCTCCTCCGCAAATCAAGTGCAAGCGGAATAACATCAAGTTTATGGTAAAAAGCAAAACGTTAAGAGACGTATTAGTGCAGGCTCACACCTATACAGAATGGACACGACATCATGTCTATGGAGATCTGTAACATTTACGCCTAAGTATAAGCTGTACAGATCATCTGAGATTTAGTGAGACAATGATGCCAACCACTGAATAAGAAGGCGTGTAACGTCCGTAAGCAGCGTAGCTCTTCATTATGAGTGTACTATTGTTAATTGTTACACTGATCGTGCTGTTAATATGAGTCAGTGTGATAACTGAAAATAAAGCACTCCAACCAAGAAATAGGTCCTTCCGCAATGAAATGTGCGTCACCCTATCTTCCTGCTTACTCGGAACGGTGACGTCGCTTTCGGCAACACATATCGAGTACACGAGAGATAAGCCTGTACATCATTTGTGGTGTCGTGTACCAGTTTCGTTGGCACAGCTAGATCCTTCCTGGGCTGATTCCTGTTTTGAAACATAGAGCAATTTTGAATGCGCAGAATGTTACTGATTGTGCGGCTGGCTTCTCTCAGTCTGAGAAAATCGCTCATTTTTCTTGACAGACATACTGTAACTTTGGGTTTTTCTTTTCTTTCGTCAGTCATACATTTTAACCAGACAGATAGATTGCTTATGCGAAACAGCCCCCCCCCTCCACGAGACCCCGGGGCACACTCTGCAGTCTTGCGCCCTTTTTCGAAGAAGCAAGGACACAGCTTTGGACGAATGGAGCAACGCTAACAGAGAAACTCTGGGGCACCAGAACTGAACTCCTGAAGACCGAATTCATCAAAATCACCAACTTAATCCTCTGAGGCAGAGTCCAGTACAGGGACCGCAGAAGGAAAAGAAAAACCAAACAGATGTGGCTTTCTATGTCTACAGACAATGGAGGCAGTTTTTCTTTTTAGTGATTTTCTTTGCCAGCTTAACTGGTATAAGACGATCACTTAAGGTGGGTGGTTGGGGGTTTAACGTCCTTTTCCACCACGTACGGGTGACATCAAAGACGGGGCAACAATGAAAAAGCCAGCACAAATATTTGGCACCAGCCGGGATACGAACTCACGACCCGAGCATCAGAAGTCCAACGCTCTACCATTCGGCCACCCCGGCTCCCCAGACGATCACATAAATTCAATATTAACAAATAATTAAATTTAACCTAGCAAACTTTTGTAAAGAACACTAGATGCGTCTTTGAGAAAAAAAAAACAACAACAAAAAACAGAAATGAATTGTACAATACAAAGTGCACTTCGATGGAGGAGGGGGCATTATTATACATGTGCGGTAGTTTCACAGTGATGTGACTGGGATTTGTCAAATTGTCCCGTACAAACGAAACCTTCCTTTGTTCCTGTTGCACAGTGTGGTTTGACCCTTTAGGTGCGTGCTTTATCTGTACACGTGTAATATGCTTGTTATACTGGCTGTTTGAGAAGGTTATACTGGAGAAATGGGCAGAATTTATTTCTCGTCATTTGTGATCTCTTTTGTCTTTTGTGTGTGGATGTTTGTCACAAAAGAATAAAACTACCCCAGGAGACTTGATCAAAATAAAAAAAACAATGTCCACTTTTCTGATAAAAGAAAGTAAATAATTAACAAGAACTCCGAATTTGGAACAACCAAAAATACAGTCTGACATTTTCCGATTTCATAAGCATGAATTATTACGGTGTATTGTAGCGAACTTAAAAAAAAGAAGTTCTTAGATCAACCACTCTGCATTCTCCACTCTGTCCCATAAATCTATTTGCATCGGCATTGGCCTCTCGACACACAATGGCCGCGGACCTCTAAAAAGCCGTCATCTGAAAGTTCAACACTATACGTGATCAGTTCACCATCAAGTAGCAGGGTTTATTCAGTCGCTTCAGACTGTAGAGCATGTACTGTGCGCGCACAGTGATGCTGCCATGCCAGGAAACTTGTCAGTTCCAAGGTGTTCATGATTTCCGTTTTGTTTTCATACTTATTAAATTTTGCATCAAGGTACCATAATCATCTTCTCATGTGAAGTGGGCAGATGAAACTTTGCATGACTAGTGGAGTGATGTGTGGGTGGGTGGGTGGGTGTTTGGGAGTTTAACGTCCTTTTCCACCACGTAAGGGTAATATCAAAGACGGGGCAACGAGAAAAAGGCCAGCACAAATATTTGGCCGCAGCCGGGATTCGAACTCACGACCCGGAGTGATGTGTGGGGCGGTCGGTGGTCTAGTGGTTAAGAGACTAGTCACCAATGCGAGAGGTCAGGGGTTCGAGTCCCACTCGGGGCAAAGAATTTTTCCTTCTCGTATGTGGCACCGATCATTCGGGCCGATCGTCGGGGGTTCTCTCCGGGTACTACGGCTTCCTCCCCCTCTGCTTTGGAAATGTTCAGCCCACCAAATTTGAAAAACAAATGTAATTCTAAATTCCGAACTTTAAATAGCTGAGCTGACCCTTCGCACCACGTGATTGCAATGTGTCCAGAGTGTGAGAGAATGCGTGTGCTTCACGTGAGCGTGCGTGTTGGGTTCAGTTCGCGGCGGTTTGAGCCGATTCATGAAACTGGGTAAAGCGCCTATACAATACTCATTATTATCATTATTATTAGAACATAGAGGAGTTTGGTGGCGTTACATGTACTCGTGTCCGTTTTACAGTACCAGTGACACTACTTCTGGTGCACCCCTCGTATCATTAGTTAGAATACAACATGCATCACCGACGTGACAACAGTCATGATATTGCCCTTCGATCAACACTGAACACGCAATTAGGGGAAGATACATGACCTTAAAGACATGACCTGGTACATCCTTATTTATCACCACCGTCACACCGATATCATCATCGGGAAAAACACCATAAGCTTTTATCAAATTCAGGGCACTTAGGCTCATTTTGCAGATGACGGTGGACGAGTGTCTGTGCGTGTGTACAGGGACGTGGTCATCATTCAGGCCACTCTGTACCGGAAGGAAGTTCGCACGACAACCGGATGCTGTTGACGGTGCCTGCGCCGAAAGATAATTTACGTTTGCGTGCGCCCGGGAGTAAATTAAAGAAGAGTAACCCACGAGCTGCGCTTAAATTAGGCTCCGGGGAGCCGGGATAGCCGAATGGTAGAGCATTGCACTCTCAATGCTCGGGTCGTGAGTTCGAATCCCGGCTGGGGCCAAATATTTGTGCTGGCCTTTATCTCGTTGCTCCGTCTTTGATATCACCGATACGTGGTGGGAAAAGGACGTTAAACACTCAAACACCCACCCCACCCACCCTTAAATCAGGATCCGCCTGTATAGTGAGGCATCCCCGCGTAGCTACCAAGTACCGTGGTAATACTGAGACCACTCCACTCTGCAAGTCGTGAGCCCAAAACCTCGCCTCTTTCCTCTGCCGTGTATTGGCAAACCACGGGGCGGTCGGTGGTCTAGTAGTTAAGAGACTTGTCACCTATGCGAGAGGACGGAGGTTCGAGTCCCACCCGGGGCAAAGAATTTTTCTTTCTCGTATGTGACACCGTTCATTCGGGCCGATCGTCGGGGATTCTCTCCGGGTACTCCGGCTTCCTCCCCCCTCCGCTTTGGAAATGTTCAGCCCACCAAATTTGAAACATAACTGCAATTCTAAATTCCGGGGGGGGGGGGGGGTTTCAAGATGAAAGACATTGACTTAATGGTCTTTTTCCTCAAATGACGTCAATGGACTTACTGCTACCTTTCCATGTTTCATTCGTATCAAACTAATATGTGCTTCCCTCGTTTGTCAGTGGTGTCTGGCAAAAAGGTTGTGTTGTGGTCATTATGCCCGCGGGATTGGTTAAATTCTGGGGGCTCGGCCCTTTTGATTGACAGGATTTGGGGGGGGGGGGGGGTGTCCACTGACGCGGCCTTGGAGAAAGCGGGGAAGTCAGTTTTGAGAGCGTTGCTTTGCGACCGGTGGCCATACCGACATGTGGAACGCACAGTGGGG
>JACVVK020000228.1:1002500-1005000 GCA_018292915.2 Batillaria attramentaria
AGACATCAGCGGAATACGTGAAGCTGTCTTTTTATATATACTGATACACATTTTTGCAATTAGAAGTACATGATTTATTTTATTTACCTTAGTTCTTATCCCAAAGATTACATCGACAGCGCTAAGCTTCACTCTACAGTCGCATGAAGTCAAAATAAACTGTTCCATCTCTTTCCAGAAAGCATACACCACTGGACACTCATAAAAAAAAGTTCTATGTAATCGACAGAGTCTGGACAGTATGAACATTTATTATTTTCCGTCACTTTCATTTTGCTTAACAGAATATTAGTGGGGTAAATGGTATGTAAAATTTTCCATTGGAGGACCCTCAGTCGTGTTTCTTTTGTAACTTGTATAGGCAAGGACCAAATCGTTTCATCTATCTTTATACCAAATTTTCTAAACCAGAAGTGTGATGAACATGGTACAGGCGTGTTTTCCATAAGCTGATGCCTCAACTGCTTGACTGTAACAAGCTTCTTGCTGTGAAATAAAGGTACATCCGGCAGTGAATCTGCCTCTCTAAGAACATTAAGCTTGTGGATACACTGGAGTACAGCAGTTCTTACAACGTTATACTCAAGAATACGGCCGGGTGCAGCACCCAGCAAGTTACAGGCATGTTCAAAAGACACAAAACCTTGAGGACTGTGTACATCCTTTACAAACAACACATTTTGTTTGATCCAGTCAGGAAAAAACAGAACCTTTCCTTGATACGTAACATATTTGTTATTCCATAACACGGCTGATATATGATCATCCTTACAATTATTAGTGTTCAACCAAGTTTTTCAACACGGTCGACCAAAAATTGGATCGCACTGTCTCAAGCCCTTTAAAGGATGGACACTTAACATTTGCAAAGAAACACAAGTATTTTCCTCCAAACTGTGAATATATATGAGACGGAATGTAAGTCCACTTATCGAGGGTACCTGCTTGACAAAGTCGTACAGCCCACTTCAAAAGAAAGGCTACTTGCATCTGTCTTATGTCAATCATGTTAAGGCCACCTTTCGACACATCACTGCATACAACACTTCTTTTCACCTTTTCGAAGGCTCTGCGGTTGCACTCTTTTTTTCTCCACAAAAATCGGAACAACACAGTATTTACAAGGGTAAGCACCCTTTCTGGCACTATCAATGCTTGCATGATATACACAAACTGAGCAATGAGGAACGTCTTAGCGATGCACACCTTTCCTACGATACTTAAATTTCTTTTTTCCCATGCTTGGATTAATCTTTTGATATTATCTATCCTACTTTTCCAATTTTCCTCTACATTCGAAGCATTTGTTTCATTGGAGAAAAACACACCAAGGATTTTTAATTTCTTTTTCCATTTAAAACCGAACATTACATCCGTGCGATTTCTGAAACTTCCCAACCACATTGCCTCTGACTTTTGCCTGTTTATTATTAACCCAGAGAATAATGAGAACTCATCAAAGATATTAAGTGCATATAGCGTATCTTGCTCGTCGTTAAGAAATAAGGTAATATCATCCGCGTAAAGTGCTATTTTTATGATGTCTGCCACATCACAGTTTTGAGAATTCCAGTGCTTCAGACCTTTAATGTTTCCACTTTGCCGAATTTTAATTGCTAATAATTCTATAGCCAAAACGAAAGCTAAACAGGAGAAGGGACATCCTTGTCTAATTCCAGAATCTACACTAAAATATTCAGAGAGCCATCCACAATAAGAGATACAACTTTTAGAGTTAGCCATCAACACTTTAACCCAACTGACAAAGTCTGGACCAAAGCCGAATATTTTGAAAGCCAATATTATGAAATCTTTTGAAATTCTATCGTAAGCCTGGGTATAATCAATCGCCACAAGGACTCCAGGTTTTTGAAGGACATTAAGCTGATCAGTGACATCGTCTATTAACCGTAGTAATGTGGATGCCTGACGACCTTTAATGTATCCAACTTGGTCAGCATTCACCAAATCATGTATTACATTTCCCAAACGAATAGCGAGACATTTGGCCAGAAGCTTGTAATCTGAATTTGTTCATGATATTGGTCTCCAGTTTTTCAATTTGTCTCTTGGTAAGTTTTTCCCTTTATGTATTAGTGTAATAGCAGCCTTTTGCTGGGAGGTGGACAGAGTTCCATTTATGAATGCTTGATTAAACGATGATGCTAATAAACTACTTATGCGAGCCCAAAACATTTTTAAAAATTCAACTGTTAAACCATCTACCCGTGGAGCAGAGCCATTTTTTATTCGCTTTAATGCTGAGAGCAGTTCAGCCTCTGTAATTTGTCCTTCGCAGGAACTCTTTTGATCAACGGAAAGGGTCGGGATTTTTATATTTCTTGTGAAACCATTTACTGCAGCTTCCATGCCTTCCAGGGTTGAGGTAGGAGATTACGCCTGCAATAAAAACCAACACCACTTTACTCTAAAAGTACATGTACCATCCGCGACAGGCAGTTTGGGTAACCCATAAAGTATGGCCAGAGATGACGCAGTA
>JACVVK020000228.1:1010000-1020000 GCA_018292915.2 Batillaria attramentaria
AATGTTACTGAGCCAACAGAAGTGTACTCAATGATGCGGTTGACACGCTGGGCGGCAGACAGCATTACAGACGCTGTCACTGTCCAGGTGTGTAAGCTGTGTGATGATAGATCGCACGAGAACAGCTGAGGAGGAACTGTGAGCATAAAAATGAGAGCATTAGCCCCTTTAAAGCAAAGTTTCAAACTGGAAAACGTGTTGGGGTTTTATTCAGGCGCCAACTAAACGCAAGGCTGATTGTCTGTCTCTCTCCACTGATTAGTATTTCTGTTTTTGTTCATTCGTTCTATGAGTATTCTCTGTTTCTTGGATTTTGTTTTGTAGTTTACCCACGGCAAATTACAAACTAGCACGTGTGCCAAAGTTTCTGCCCTTGAAAAAGAACCAAACCTCTCTCTCTCTCTCTCTCTCTCTCTCTCTCTCTCTCTCATGGGTCAGAAGTATCAGCAGCTCAAACATTTAAATACTTTGAGTCTTGAATCTTGGTCACTCGGCCTGGCCTGGGTCATCTTCACCTGCAGCGTCGGCCAAGGAGGTGTGTGTGTGTGTGTGTGTGTGTGTGTGTGTGTGTGTGTGTGTGTGTGTGTGTGTGTGTGTGTGTGTGTGTGTGTGTCTGCGTGCGTGCGTGCCAAGGAGGTGTGTGTGTGTGTGTGTGTGTGTGTGTGTGTGTGTGTGTGTGTGTGTGTGTGTGTGTGTGTGTGTGTGTGTGTGTGTGTGTGTGTGTGTGTGTCTGCGTGCGTGCGTACGTATTTGATAACCTACACAAGCTGTCTTCGTTACATATACTAGCCTAGTGTGTGTGCGCAGCAAGCGTAACTTTAAAAGGACAGGTGCCCCTAGATTTATATTCTTCCCCCTGGCAAACTGGAAAAAAAAAATTTCATTTGGGCTGCTACGAAACGCCACAAGCTCGTGACAAGGGCATGCACTCAGACAAACAAGCCGCTTACTTTAGCACGAGTAAGGTTGTAGTGTATTCTGACAACGAATGGCATGTAGGTGCAATGTAGGACACTGTGCCGCCCTTTTCGTCTGACACATCACGTTCATAAAAAAAAATGCGACGTAAGAGAAGATTTTAATGTAAGTGCATACAAAGACTGAGGTTAAGGGGTGGTGAAGAATGTGAAGACGCTAACTGGTTTTTGCGTGTTTCGGCCGGTTCCGCTAATTAAGTATAGCACAGACTACAGTAGGCTAACACTTTAACACATTTCATCAGTTCCGCGCACGAGTAAACCACGTTTTTGACTTTTTTGTGGGGAGAGGGGGTGGGGGGTGGGGGTCTTTATGCAAATATTCAGGCTAAATTAACTTTTCTTTAACCGGTCTTATTGCAGCGAACATGAATACATGTATAACCAGCGTGCAACACTCCCGTCACACCAGATATGAATCCATGCAAAAATAAATTAATTAGGATTTTTTTGAAAGTGAGGCCACGTGTGTACAGACCCACACTTACTTAGCAGGAATTGGGTTAGGATTCACTAGTATGCGTTTAGCATGTTTTGGTTCTTTCTGTGTTACAAAGTCAATCAACCAGCCAACCAAACAACCAAACAGACAGACAGACAGACAGACAGACAGACAGACAGACAGACAGACAGACAGATAATACATAGATTATTATTATTTTGTGTGTGTGTGTGTGTGTGTGTGTGTGTGTGTGTGTGTGTGTGTGTGTGTGTGTGTGTGTCTTTGGGGATAGCTGATAATTTTGCGTTTACTCCACTAAGGAGACTTACTCCTGTTGGATCCTGTACAATAGTTTATACTTCTTTGTCTCCCTTTATATTTTTGTCCGTTGGTGTGGGTCCCCCCTACCTACCTCCACGAAGATCCAGCAGGACTGAAAAAGTGGAACCCGAATAAAATCATGGCGACAGTTGACACGACTTTATGCCCCCCCCCCCTCCTCTCTCTCTCTCTCTCTCTAGGGGAGCCGGGACAGCCGAATGACCACTGAGTAGAGCGTTTGGACTCTCAATGCTCGGGTCGTGAGTTCAAATCCTGGCTGGGGCGAAATATTCGTACTGGCCTTTTTCTCGTTGCCCCGTGTTTGGTAACACCCTTACCTGGTGGAAAAAGAACGTTATACTCCCATGCACTCCGGCACCCACCCTCTCTCTACGTAGTTCAACACATGTGCTTTTCTGTCGCACAGATCTGCAGATGAAGAACCACAACATCACTACGCAAGGTGTCGAGTGTTTTCGCCGTCCTAATATCACAGACGATGCTGCGGCGCTCGTTGTGATGTAAGTCCGTTTGTCAGTCATCCTCTTCAGTCGCCGAACATGAGTGCCATAATCCTGGTCTCTTTTACTAGGACTGAAACGTGAAAGATAATGGAACAGTGTTGTTATTGTATGCTACGGGTGTGATATTTACTGATATCAAATAACTTGCCAAGGAGTAGGAAACTGAGCCGACCTCGTTCCTTCACCGTCACCCCATCATTCTCCCCTCCCCCCTCCCACCACCTACTCCCGCCCTACCACCACCCGAGGGTATGGGGAGAGGGAGAGAGAAAACAAAACAACGTCAGTCAAGGCTGACGTGCAGTTGTTAATCTTTCAGTGGCTCGTAACATTGCACACTAAAACAGTTTTAAAACGAAAGGATAAAGTGTACTATCATTCTTAACCGGCAAGCGATGTGTCTCTTATGTTTCAGTGCTGTATTTAGCATGATCCTGCTACTAGTCATCCTGGGAACTTGCGTTGATGCTATCAGCCGCCTTCGGAAGGCCGAGGTCGTCACAGGGGAGGTAACGCAGGTCGGTTTGCAGCGACAGACGTCCCGGTTGTCTCGCTTCCGCCACAGTTTTCTCTTCCACTGGCATCAGATCATGGGTCAAACAGAAGGACACAGTCAACACAAACCCGTGTTGAGACGCAGAGCTACTATTGGAGGTAGATTTCAGTTGTTATTGTATGCTGCGGGTGTGATATTTAAAGATATAAAATAACCAAGGAACGCACACAGCGTCTGAAACCTCCGAAAGAAGAAACACAGGCTCACGCATTCAGTTACTTTCCTCTGCATTTAGTTATCATCTAATAATGATGATAATGATGAGAACGATAATAATAATTAAAAGCTTCTTCTACCCCCCCCCCCCAGGAAAAAAAAAGGAAAAAAAAAGTTTTAACAAAATTCTCGTGTGTGAGGTCCTAGTGTGAGTTTTTCATTACTAATTCATTGCCGTATCAGAGTTATTTTGATTTCGTTTTTACATGGAGCAGAGGCCTTTTTATTATTATCTAATCAAATTAAAAACAACCAACCAACCAACCAACCAAACAAACAAGCGAATACAATGATGGAAGGTTACTAAAACAAGAGAAAAACTTTAAACCTAATTGTTAAGAAAGTGCAAGCCCTTATTGCAGACCGTCGCTCTGATTCCATTAAAAATCGTAGTAGTAGTAGTAGTAGTAGTAGTAGTAGTAGTAGTAGTAGTAGTAGTATATCAGTTGTCGTAGTAAGAGTAGACGATATCAAGCTTCGTGCTTCTGCATTTTCCTGAATTTTGCAATTCTCATTACTATTATTATTATTAGTGGGATGATGATGATGATGATGATGATGATGATGACTTTTAATGTATTGCAGGTTATAAACCCAGCATCATGAGGCGCGTCTCCAACAGTTTAATCCGGAGACGAATGTCGTCCGAGTGGGATCCTAAAGGTGGAGGGGGTGGCGGGGGAGGAGGGGAGAAGGACTCCAGGAATGAAGGGGTAGACGAGAGCAACAGCTCTATGCTCCCTTCTGAAGACTCCCCGGGCATTCAGCTGAGGAGCTTCTCGCAGAAACTACGCAACGGGGATGCTCGGAAACACGAAGCTGCGACAAACAAAATCCATGTGAGGAATAGCTACGAGTGGTGTGTGTGTGTGTGTGTGTGTGTGTGTGTGTGTGTGTGTGTGTGTGTGTGTGCGTGCGTGCGTGCGTGCGTGCGTGCGTGCGTGCGTGCGTACGTGCGTGCGTGCGTGTAAGAACAAATACTGCTACTACCAGTCACGATTTTGGCCACCTTATCGCAAAATCTGTTCAACCAACTCCGAGCAAAACTAAATGCATTTCTCATGTCCAAATAACTGTTTATTTCAGTCCTTCGAGCCATGTGATTTTGATGAAATTCGACAATGAAGAGGGAAGTGAGTAGGAGTGAGGATGGGGATGGAGAGTTTTTAGGAAGGGGGGGGGGGTGTTTGGGTGTTTAACGTCCTTTTCCACCACATAAGGGTGATATCAAAGACGGGGCAACGAGAAAAAGGCCAGCACAAATATTTGGCCCTAGCCGGGATTCGAACTCACGACCCGAGCGTTGAGGGTCCAACGCTCTACCATTCGGCTATCCCGGTTGCCCGATTAACTAGCGAACAAACAAACAAACAAACAAACAAAGAAACAAACAACACCATCCCCCCTCCCATAAAAAAACAAAACAAAAAAACAACAACAACGAAACAACGACAACAACCCAACAAGAACAAGACAAAAAAAACCAAAAAAAACAAACCAAACAAACAAACAGAAAATCAAACAAACCAAACAAACAAAAACCAAAATAACGAAACACAACAACAATACCCGCACACTGACAGTGCTGATACCTTCAATATGGCTAGGAAAGCATTAGAACTGTGAAAATCCTGACCGTCAGTATCATTTCTGTTACTTTACATCAGGCTCACCAGAACGGCCAGATTACACAATGCAGCCCGGACCTACACGACAAGGAGATCCAGAAAACAGACGCATCACAACTCACCGACAGCGCCACCAGGAACCGCTCATCCTCTTCTGCGTCCAACACATCCGAAGCGACCTCTAATAAGGCGAACACGGCTTCCGAAAAGCACACACGCTCTAGCACAAGATCCAGCGATGAAGTCCAGCAAGGTCACGAGGCAGAGGTTTCTAAAACTGAAGAGAACAACAACACAAAAACACCAGCATCCAACGTTCAAGACCGTCAGGCATGCGCGAACCCGGTAGGAGAACCGGCTGATGCGTCGTCCGACTCTGTGTCGAACGCTGAAGAAACAGGTGCCAGGAAGAGTGGGATGTCCAATCAAGAGGCAGGAACGCACCAAGAAAACACAGAGGAGAAGTCTCAGAGTGCACCTCGTCTGTCAGAATCTGTTAAAGTTCCCGGTGCAGACTCAGGTGAGACCAAAACTGAAGAACAGCAAGACATGAACCTTGATGAAATGACGGCTGGACACGGTGAAGGTGACGCTGACATCACCAAGGCTGCAACTGATGCAGAGGTGAGAGCTGGCAATGACACGAAATTATGCAACCCTGCAGAAGAAAATGAGGAACTCAAAAATCCAGTGACCTCCGACATCCAACAAAATAACAGTGGAACACACACTGAAACAGCCGTACCTGATATGGTTTTGAGAAATGAGGAGGTGAGAGATGGACCAAAACACAACGAAACCGGAACAAGTGACAATGAAACAACCACTACGCCAGTTTCAGCTGAACTGAACCCTAAAGAATCCAACCGCGCTACTGTGACCTCGTCAGATAGCAACGAAGACTATAAAGCTGAAATCAGGCTTGCAGATGACGTCACTCAAGTGGTCCTCACCAAGCGTCACGCAGAAGATGACGCGGACAAGCAAAACACGACGTCATCTCAAAACTCGTCATCGAGGCCTCCTGTCGCGTCGCTAAAATTAGAATCAGAAGACGACAAACATGAGACGAAGAAGCACAGTGCTCACGACAGGAAGTCTGACCACCACCACCACCCTCACCACGATAAGCCATCGTCTCCTCCGTCCTCGCCACGGAAATCCCCGAAGAGAACCTACCACGACATGGACGATAGTCTGAGGCGCAAGATGGCGGCGTCATACGGCGAGGAAGAGGCCCCGCCCAGCCCACGAACCAACACGGGTTAGTCTAGGTAGTTTTTGTGTTTTATGTTCTCCTCAGTACATGTCAGATAGGACCCTGTCAGCCAGTGCGCATACTTCTGGCGGTCACGTGACAAGACTGCGATTTTTTACTCCTCTCGTTACCGTTGTGAAAGCGTCGCGCTTTTTTTTTTTTTGGTTAATCTGAAAATCACCACTCCTTGATGTATTCTACGGTACGTTCTACACGATAAGCTTTCTCACAGAATTATGACACTTTGTTCTCGATTTCTTCTCTGTTTTCTTTCGCTCTTTGCCAGTAGTCGTGGTTAGGGGATCTGGGATTACAGAACGGGAAAGCGTTATACTAGCAATGCTTCGAGCCCCGGCCGAGACATAAAAAATTGTGCTGGCTATTTCCTCGCTCTGCTGTCTTTGGTATCTTCTGTACGTGGTTTCTAACCTTAAATGACGTTAAATGCAGAACTCAGAAGTTTTATCTCATTGCCGTAAGTAGGTGCATAGAAGGGTTGGCAGCTGTTTCATGGTTTAACAATGTCTCCACCACATAGGGTGATATCAAAGACGGGACAACGAGAAAAGGCCAGCACAAAGTTTTGGCCCCAGCCGGGAATCGAACTCACGACCGAAGAATTGAAAGTCCAACGCTGTAGTGCTCGACTGTCTCGACACTCCAGGTCTAGAGAAAGGTCTGAACACACTTTAAAAAGAACACACCAAGACAATGGACATTTCATACGTAAACGTACCAGCCCCGGCGCCGTGTTCACGGTATTGTTTGAGTACCCTCGTAAGGTTTTACTTATTGTGTAATGACGAATATCCAGAATTAAGAAAAGGTATTTAAAAAAAAAACCCTATAGGTTCTTCCATAAGAAGCAGCTTGTCCAGCATCCCGGAAGAAACTCCAGAGGAGATCAGGAAGAACATGAGTTTAGCCAGCCTGGGCAACGCCATCAAGAACAAGACAACGAGCGCGGACAACGACGTCAGCAGTGAAGGCGTGCGCCTCAGGACAAGACAGGCGGAACAGAAGGCAGGGGAGGACACTCTTGATCGGCCCATCAAACGACAACGAAGAGATCTTCATGCTGTGGAATCCCAAGGTATTTCAAAGAGGTTGCATTCAGCTTGCGAGTACCATAGTTATGTTTTGATATGGACTATAATCACGTCTGACAATAGAAAGAAGTTTATGAATGAATACAAAGCTACATTACAATGTCGTAATCAGAGTGAGACCGAAAACAGGAGTTCCGCCCCTTGATCTCACGTTTGCTAACGGCTACCGGAAATCGATTTTGAATGTGACATACCCAAATAAAAAACATTTTCGTATCTGCAAACGCAGGACACTTCATTGAATTATCAAATAGTTGCTTTCCTGTGTACAACTAGAAAGATACGGATATACGTGTAAGTTTGATTGCTTTCTGTGACAGTCATTCCTCAAACAAAGCCATGACTGATGAAGTTGCTTTCCATTTCTGAAATACTAGCTAGTCCAGATATGCCCAAGAAATTCCCTATAGCCTGGTGCCGGATACCATACCATACCATACCATACCATACCATACCATACCATACCATACCATACGTAATCATTGCCATGACGTAGCATACCGCAAATTAACATAATCAGTGCCTTTGTCCCAGATAAGCCCCCAAACTCCCGGAGCCTGGTGGTGGATACCCTACCCTACCATAAATAATAATTGTCGTACCGTATCTTACCTTACCATAGTCAGTGCCTGTGTTCCAGAGAAGCCCAAGAATTTCCGGATATTGGTGGCCGATACTCTACCTACCCTACCCTACCCTACCCAACCCTACCCTACCCTACCCTACCCTACCCTACACATTGTCGTACCTTACCATAATCAGTGCCTGTGTTCCAGAGAAGCACAAGAAATCCCGGAGCCTGGTGGCAGATACCCTAACCTACCCTACCCGACCCTACCCTACCCTACCCTACCCTACCCTACCCTACACATTGTCGTACCATACCATAATCAGTGCCTGTGTTCCAGAGAAGCCCAAGATATCCCGGAGCCTGGTGGCAGATACCCTACCCTACCCTACCCTACCCTACCCTACCCTACCCTACCCTACCCTACACATTGTCGTACCTTACCATAATCAGCGCCTGTGTTCCAGAGAAGCCCAAGAAATCCCGGAGCCTGGTGGCAGATACCCTACCCTACCCTACCCTACCCTACTCATTGTCATACCTTACCATAATCAGTGCCTGTGTTCCAGAGAAGCCCAAGAAATCCCGGAGCCTGGTGACAGATACCCTACCCTACCCTACCCTACCCTACCCTACACATTGTCGTACCATACCATAATCAGCGCCTGTGTTCCAGAGAAGCCCAAGAAATCCCGGAGCCTGGTGGCCGAGATCCTGCTGTGTTTCTCCTTCCTCCTGAGCGTGCGGAAGGTTATGGCGGAAGGCAACGCCGACTATCTCTTCTCTCTCAACGGTGTCCGTGTCATGAGCATCAGCTGGATTGTGCTGGGCAACACGCTCAGTATTCTCTACTCCACGCCAGCTGTGCTAGGTCAGTAGTAGTAGTAGTAGTAGTAGTAGTAGTAGTAGTAGTAGTAGTAGTAGTAGTTGTTAGTGGTGGTGGTGGCAGTGTAGTTGTTGTTGGCGTTCTTGCTGGTGGTGGTGTGAGTGGATCGTGTAGGTCTAGTAGTAGTAGTAGTAGTAGTTGTTGTTGTTGTTAGTGGTGGTGGTGTAGTTGTTGTGTTGTTGCTGGTGGTGGTGTCAGTGGATCGTTTAGTAGTAGTAGTAGTAGTAGTTGTTGTTGTTGTTGTTAGTGGTGGTGGTGTAGTTGTTGGTGTTGTTGCTGGTGGTGGTGTCAGTGGATCGTGTAGAAGTAGTAGTAGTAGCAGTAGTAATAGTAGTAGTAGTAGTATTAGCAGTAGTAGCAGTAGTAGTGGTTGTTATTGTTGTTCTTAGTGATGGTGGCGGTGGTGTAGTTGCTGGTGTTGTTGCTTGTGGTGGTGTCCGTAGATGGTGTAGTACTACTAGTAGTTTTTGTTGTTGTTAGTGGTGGTGTAGTTTTTGTTGGTGTTGATGCTGGTGGTGGTGGTGTTATTGTTGTCGTCGTGGTCGTTGTGGTTAGTTCAGCTAGAAAGTGTTGGATAAGAAAAATACACAGGCCCTACCGCACCTCCCTCGTGAGAGTCATTGTTGTCCCTTATTGCTGCCTGTTTTCTGTTCAGAGATATTTGCTGTAAATATATTATATTAAGGGCACTTAGCATGCATCTGTTATGCTAGATATTGTTTCCTCTTCTCCTAGGATCAACCTCAAAGCTCATGTTTCGTCTTTACCCTTGTTACAGCAAACAACATTGATGCTGTGAAGACAGCACAGACGGTGTGGTTTCAGGCTCTGATGAATGGTACTTTGGCTGCTGATTCCTTCTTTGTGCTGAGGTTTGTAGTGTGTGTGTGTGTGTGTGTGTGTGTGTGTGTGTGTGTGTGTGTGTGTGTGTGTGTGTGTGTGTGTGCGCGCGTGCGTGCGTGCGTGCGTGCGTGCGTGTGTGTGTGTGTGTGTGTGTGTGTGTGTGTGTGTGTGAGAGAGAGAGAGAGAGAGAGAGAGAGAGGGAGAGAGTTGGGAAGGTGTAGATAAGGAAGATGTACTACTCTCTGTCTGTCTGTCTGTCTGAGAGAGAGAGAGAGAGAGAGAGAGAGAGAGAGAGAGAGAGAGAGAGAGAGAGAGTTTATTCCCCAGGGATGGAAAAGCACAAAACCTTTTTTCTTCGATCACACACACACACACACACACACACACACACACACACACACACACACACACACACACACACACACACACACACACACACACACACGAATGCAGAGAGAGAGAGAGAGAGAGGGGGGGGGGAGAGAGATGAGGGATGTTCACTATCATTTCCCCCAGTTTTCCTCTAGCTGTATGAATAAAATAAGCTGAGAGATTCCTTACATTGCTTCAAAGATTTTGTTCAACAAAATGACATTAATTTCTGCACTTTCACAGCGGATGTCTGGTGACGTACCACTTCCTCCTGGCCAAGAGCAAACAACTGGAGGAGAA
>JACVVK020000228.1:1025000-1027500 GCA_018292915.2 Batillaria attramentaria
GTGTGTGTGTGTGTGTGTGTGTGTGTGTGTGTGTGTGTGTGTGTGTGTGTGTGTGTGTGTGTGTGTGTGTGTGTGTGTGTGTGAGAGAGAGAGAGAGAGAGAGAGAGAGAGAGAGAGAGAGCTGAAGATGATGATGATGATGATGAAACCTTTTTTATTCACGATAGAGCATTTAGGCATTGCTGCCTATCTTACAGGCTGTCCTGCTATTCTACATATAAGGGTTTAAAAAAAAACCCAACCAAACAAACAAAAAACCAACAAAAAAAACTAACAAACAAAAACCAATAATAACGAGAGAGAGAGAGAGAGAGAGAGAGAGAGAGAGAGAGAATGCACGTGATGTAAGCACGGGAAAGGATGAAGGCAGTATGAGGACAGATGCCATTTTACGAGGCAATAAACTTTCCAGTGGAAAAACACTTTGGGACTGGAACCTTTCAGGGCTGTGACACGTGTAATCCCGGTTTCCTCCAATGTCTTGTTTTGGATCCTGTAACCTCCAACTTTCCAACTTTCGCACAGTGCTTCAACACGTGAGCTATCAACATGTTTCTGGATTTCAAGGAAAAACAATTTGGGACTGAAGACATTTACGACTGTGAGACGTGTAATCGCGGCTTCCTCCACTGTCTTGTTTTAGACCCTGTTGTCTCCAACTTTCCAACTCTTTCCACAGTGCTTCAACACGTGAGCTGTCAACACGTTTCTGGATTAAAAGAACTCATTTCAGCTAGAATCTGATCTGTGTGTGTGTGTGTGTGTGTGTGTGTGTGTGTGTGTGTGTGTGTGTGTGTGTGTGTGTGTGTGTGTGTGTGTGTGTGTGTGTGTGTGTGTGACGTGAACACGGGAAAGGCCAAAGGCAGTTTCGGAATACATGAATGACTTTTTACAAGAAAATAAAAAGCCTTATGAAAAAATCAAATGGGACAGGAACCGTTTAGAGCTGTGACACGTGAAATTTCTCCTTGATTTAAACCCTGTACTCTCCAATATAGCTGAGTGCTACAACACGTGAACTATCAGCACGTTTCCAGATTCAAAGGAACTGGTTTCCGCGAGAATCTGATCAAGGAATTTAGTTTCTTTGAAGTGTTGACAAAATGCGCGGAGTCACGGAATGCTGACTTGGCGAGTGTGTGTGTGTGTGTGTGTGTGTGTGTGTGTGTGTGTGTGTGTGTGTGTGTGTGTGATCATTCTGCACTGGTTCCCCACTCTTAAATCCTGAAAAAAGACATTTTAATATCTCCGCTCAAATGAAGGTCTGCGTGTTTCCAATTCAAGTATAGTTGCACGGTAGAAAGTAAGCTTCAATTTGGATAACCGCACGTGGCTTCTATTAGAAACTTATCTCTTTCGGCTGGCCTGGAAAGAAATCTAATATGTCGCAATGAAAGTTAGGTTCCATTAACAGCAGCATGAATGCCGTGTTTTATCGTTTATAATTGATGAATATTCTCACGCAGACGAAATGAAAGTGACATTTGACACGATGAGCGTGAAACCAGACATTAGATATTGAACAAACAACAACAACAACAACAATAAACACACTCACACACACACACACACACACACACACACACACACACACACACACACACACACACACACACACAAACACACACACACACACACACACACACACACACACACACACACACACCCCAACCCCCCCCCCCCTTTCCCACTCCCCAACTCCCCAAACCCCCACCTCCCCCACCCACTCACCCAAAATACAAAACTAACAACAAACAAACAAAACAAACAAAGAAACAACAACAACAAAAAAAAAACACAAAAAACAAACACTAAAACCCTAGCTAAATTGGCTGATGGCCTCTATGCGTTTATCTCATTGCCCCGTCTTTGATATCACCCACATCCGGTGGAAAAGGACATCAAACTCCTAAATACATACCCACCAATCCTCGCGCTAAACTATCTACCTAGGTTTGAAAATCTAGTTCAAGTTCAACTTCAGATTAAAAATATCTTATTCATCCCTCGGGGGGAAAATCAAATATTCGTGCGGGATCTGAAAATAAATATAACTTTTAAAAGCCCATGCTAAAATATTTTTACTTGAAATCTTCAGATTACTCGGAGCCACTTCAAGCCACTATTACGCAATCTGCGGCGGTCTCGGGCCTAGCGGGGAAGGCCCACACCTTGCGTAATAGTGGCTTTAAGTGGCTCCTTCTGGTGTGCAGTGGCTTGTTCTTCTTAACAGTCGGTGCTCTGGTGGCTAAGAGACTTGTCATCAATGCGAGAGGTCAGGGGTTCGAGTCCCACTCGGGGCAAAGAATTTTTCCTTCTCGTATGTGGCACCGTTCATTCGGGCCGATCATCGGGGGTTCTCTCCGGGTACTCCTTTTTTTCATCCCCCTCTGCTATGGAAATATTCAGCGCCCACCAAATTTGAAAAATAAATGCAATTCTAAATTCCGAAATTTAATAGCTCAGCTGACCCTTCGCACCATTGTGATTGTAATGTGTT
>JACVVK020000228.1:1032500-1040000 GCA_018292915.2 Batillaria attramentaria
GCTAGACAGTGATACGAACATCCCTCTTTCCTCTCTGACAGAACCCGTTTTATTCCTATGCCAAACACCGAATGTCTTTAAACCACAAGATGGAGCAGTATTGCGGTATTTAGTTATTTCTCCCGCACAAAATGGCGTTCGAAGACACGATCAGAAACGTGACTCCACCAGCTTTCACCAGTCTGTGGGCTTTACCAGCTAAACAAAAGCAGCAGGTTTTTTGTTTTTTGATTTTTTTTGTTTTTGTTTGTTTGTTTGTTTGTTTTGTGTGTGTGTGTGTTTTTTTTTTTGTTTTTTTTTTTTTTTTTTGGGGGGGGGGGGGGTTGACGGGGGACGGGGGACGGTGGTTATTGGCAGTTGTATTTGTGACCTGTTCTCACAAAAGGACCATGAGTCGAAAATTATCAATTTTGAGATATGTAAATCACTGCAATCTACTGGTTATGCAATTTAATTCAATATAAGAATGAAAGCTGTACTACTAAAACTGACATAGATAATCAGCAGTTGAATTTGGCTACCTACCAGGCGGCCATACTGACCTCAGGCACTCTTTTCGCCTGTAGCGGCGTTCCGCCTAGCGCGACTTACGGTCCCTTTCGCGAGAACGGGTCACATTTTCTGTTCCGGGTTCCATTCCGTCTCCAAACCAAATCACACATAAACAATTGCAAATCGTCCGGTGCTCAGCCACTTAATGATTGCTTAATAGCGTAGGCTTTTTTTTAAACTTGTATGTTGATATTCCAGAAGCATATTATTGCAGTAGGTGCAAATTAAGTCATGGAATCAGAACTAGTCGCAAAATCTTGGTAGTTTTGGGACCTGTACCTGAGATGAAACGGAGAGGGGCGAAGGTCACCTGTGTGGCAATTATAATATTATAATCAGTATTTTGTAAATGATGATTTTCGTAGAGCAAAGTGATTCTCCAGCAGTCCTCTTCCTAGCAATGCTGGAAAGATGTTGGTGGTTGGCGCTGTACCGCTGGCGCTTTAAAGAGATATAAAGTTATTATAACGCACCCCTCCCGGTCCAAACAAACAAACAAAAGAACAAAGAAACAAACAAACCCAACCAGCAACAACAACAAAAAAGCATATTACTTGAGTTTCCAAACCACCGCATGGATCGCCCCCACATGTCTACATGTGCCAAAAACAGCCTAAGCTCCATGAATTTGAAAACCGCTTAGGCTTTTTACGAAACGGCAATAGATGTAGTCTGCGCCCTCTTCCTTGTCCTAAAATTCGTGGGTGAGCCCACGTACAGAAAAAGATGAAGTGAAAAGCAGGAAAAGATAAATAAAACTGGGTTTTTCACCCCCCTCCTCCTCCCCTCCACCCCTTTTACAGCCCCCCCCCCCTCCTCCTCCTCCTCTCCGCCTTGTTTCACAAGTCAGTCTGTACAAAGCCGACAACCGAAGATGGAGTGTGTAGATGAAAGAAAGGCACACAACTGACGCAGTGCACGTACATGTGTTCAGTGCTAATCACTGTATTTGGCAATATCGTTTAACAGTGAGACGTTAAGTGTAACAGATTGAGTAGCCGAAGGGCAATGAGGGCACGAACTGCACACGAACAGCTGTTAAACTGTCCTTTTCTTGCCCGCGTCTGTTTGGCGTGTGATGGAAACCCCGGTCTCTGACGTCAGAACTCGGGTGCGTGGGCTGGATAACCCCGCACTTGTCTTGGTCAGTCTGCCACTGTAAGTTCTGTTATAGGTGCACGCTGGATTAGACCTTCCCCAGAGCCCGTAGTTACTGTTGCTAGGGCCCACAAGCGTACGTTCCTTACCGTGTACGCAGCAGATTGTTGCCGATCTGTCAGAGCTGAAAACATGTTTTCTAAAACGTTCTTGGAACCCTTTGTTACGTTTTCTGTGTTCTGGAAACGCTTACCTTGTACGTTTGTTTCCGATTTATCAGAAGCTGGTTCTGTAAAACTTTCTGGGAGCCCTTAGTTACTGTTACTAAGGTCCACAAACGTTTCTGATCGTGTAAGCAGCAATTTGGCACCGATCTCGCAGAGGCTTTTTTTTTTTTTTTTTTTTTTGGATAAAAAAAATGTTTACAGCACAAACTGCGTGTGATGGTCGGTTCCTTTTCTGCTATTTTTAGGAACTTCGAAGCGCACTGAAGTTTGACCTGTTTTGTGATTGGCTGAAAATGCTGTGGAGAAGTCTATATGAAACATGTTTTGTTCCCTCGGCCAGTTAAACTGATTGTGCTGCGCAGTGTAAGTTCTGAAACTGATTATGAATACTGCAAACGTGTTTCTTCCTATTTGTCCGCTGTTTTCCTCTTTCTTCTCTGCCGTATTTTTCTCACCGCAACGAGCATAAATTCTTTTCACTGAGTACCACCGCGCTAATAAGTGAACTTTGGATTGGGTTGGATCATGACGTTTTTGCTAACAGTCTCTATCCATTTGAAAATATCATATTACGTAACAGAGAAGCATTGTTAATCATACATAAAGCCTGCATTTAACTGGGCACAGCGCGCGAAACACACATGTGCACATCACAGTCGTTGCGCTCGGTGTGTCTACTAACTACAAAACTGAACACAGCTGTGCTCGGTGACAAACCGATTGAAGACGTCCGCCATTTTTGCGCGCCGAGTGACGTAGTATAGCCAATCAGAATCTGTTGTGGAAACCACAGTCACCGTTGTGGCTATTTGAAATCCAGGTTGCTGTGATGACACCACAGCGGCGGAAACCCCCAAAATCGCAACTGTGTCACAGCTGTGGACAGCACTGTGGCGCTCCGCAGTGCCCAATTAAGAGCCGGCTTTACAGAGAAGCATTTTTTTTAAATATACGAAACAGGCAGACAATAGAGGAAGGGCGGGCAGATTGAAACAGCAAGTGAATCCAAACGCCCACGTTGTGGCGAGACTTGTGGAGGTCAGTTTGACGGAGTGTTACTGCTGTGTGCCATCTTCAACTAGTGTTTCCAGGAGAACCGTTGTATTTTACTCCTGCTATGTCGCTCTCTTGTTGCACTCGCACAGAAGACACAGGATACAACAGGATACAACTACAATACTTTATGAACAGAATATGCGCGGAGAACAAATTCATGAAAGAAAAAGAACCCAGAACGCTGTGCAGGGCTGCTTACATACTAAACAGGTCAGATCTAGAACATTCCTCAACTTACTGGCAAGTTGGAAATCTTTCCAAGGTGACGTAATCTACTGACGTTACTGCACAAGCATGTTCTGGGATGGTCTCGAAATGCAGTGGCTTTTCGCGATCCCTACAAGAACCACGGGGTGTAACGTGGTGGTTTGAAGGTGTCCAATGAGACAGCGATTTACGATGAGAAAGCATACGTGGTTGGCGAAATCTGACAAGATAGCACTTTTTCTTCAGAAAAAAAAGACAATAATGTTTTTTTCTTCAGGGGAAAAAAAAATTTTTCTGCAGAAAACTGATAGTTTTCAGCAGAAAAGAAAGGGTTTTCTGTAGACAAATCGACAGTCCCATATATCTGTCTGAAAAGAGTTCTCCGCAGAAAAAAACGGCAAAGAAAAATTGGTTTCCTGCAAAAAATGGGAAGTTGTTGTTTTTCCAGATAACTGTAAAATCGGGGTTTTTTTTGCGGAAAATTCAGTTTTCTGCAGGGAAAAAAGAAGCTATTTTGTCATTTTCATTTTTTGTCGAATTTTCTTCAGCAAACCTGTGCAGAAGTGTTTATTTTTGCAGAAAAAAAATCTGGAGGAATAGTGATAATAAAAAAACAAACTAATTTTATTTGTCGAGTTGTCTATTGGAAAACTGCTGTTTTGCCACATTTCACGAACCATATATGCTTTCTCATCGTAAACCGCTGTCCCATCGGACACCTTCAAACCACCACGTGAGAGGTTGGTTGGTTGTTTAGGAGTGTACCGCCCATTTGTGTCACGTACTTACGTGATACAAAAGACAGGGCAACGAGTGAAAAGCCAACATAAAATGTCAACTGCACGCACCGACTTCGCCTCTCAGCTCATCTCTGCCACAGCTGATAAACACTACGCGCAAGGAGGTCGGTCCGTCTCTTATCAGTGCACTGCGAGCGTGACTCGTAAGCAGCCAAAACTTCCGGTGCGCGAAACACGCGAAGCAACCGAACTGGAACCGATGCACTACGTCAACAATTGATCACATCCGCAAAGTAGTTCCCCGGGAAACGTGAGCCTAGTTTGATTATCGTCGGTTTAGTTGTACATGTTTAGCGTGTTGTTAACAGATTTTTTAAAATTATTATTCTGTTTTTGTCGTTTGTTTTTTACACGTCAAGACAATATACTTACATAAAATACATGTGTATGCCAAATAGAATATATGTGTTGACAACGAAGAAAAAACTTAACAAAGTTAACAGATTTGTTAAAGCAGCTTAGATATCTACTTTAATCTACATTGCCCAAGACATGGAAAAGGACACTGGGAGATTGTCGAATGACGCTGTTTCGTCAATTTTCCAAACTGTAGCTGAGACTAGATGTTGGTGAAGTCAAATTCGAAGCGAGCTTTGTGCACACATGTTTGTCTCTCAACCAGATCCGATGTATGCCATCTTCAGCTAGGTTTTCCAGCAAAACAGAATGGCTAGCGAAAAGATTGTTGGTTGTGTAGGAGTTTCACGTCCTTTTTTCCACATGTAAGGGTGATATCACAAACAGGGCAACGTTGAAAAAACAGAACTTTTTTGTTTTTTACTCTCAACAAGGATTCGAACTCACGACCGCAGGGTTGAAAGTCCAACGCTCTACCGGTGACAAGTCCGCGGCAAAACAGACAGCATAAATGACGTAAACTAAAAGACCCTGAGTTAATTTTGAAAGGATGATTTCTATCCTTTCGCATTTTTCATTCGCAAACGCTGAAAATCTTATCAACACTTGAGGCAAATAAAGGTACGTAGTAATTACATTTTCAGTTGTGTAATGACCCCAAATTCGGCTTAATTGGAATACACCAGGGGGAGGGTTAATTGACACTATTAAAACTAGATATTTTTGTCGTATGGATTCATGTTTTACTGTCTGGGATAGCCCTATTAAGATAATCATTTATTACAAAATTGCGTATTTGTACATTTTTCATCATGTTCTACTACTCAGAGGGCAACTGTGTTTTGAGATATGGAACTGCAGGCAGTATCTTCGACATTAACGTATTACAAGAGATATCTAGGCGTAATGATAATAATAATAATAAGAAGAATGATGATGATGATGATGATGATGATGTAATCGATTTTATATAGGCACTTTATCCCAAATATTTGGCTCAATTGTAAACTTCAACATGGACAACTCATGTGAATCACACGCATTCTTTCACACACTAGATAAGTACACAAGTATAGATGAACACCTAATAATCATGTGGTGCGAAGGTCTAGCCCAAGAATTTTGGGAAATTTAGAACTGCATTTCTTGTCGATTTTTGTGGGCTAAACATTTCCAAAGCGAGAGGGGTGAGGAAGTCGGAGTACCCGGATAGAGAACCAGCGAGGGTCGGCCCGAATGAAACGGTGCCACAGACAAGAACGATTCTTCGCCCTTAAAAAATAATTCTTGAGCTTACCCCGCATTCCAACCTGCGTTTTGATAAAGACTCGTGAGCGCGTACAAAAGTTATATCTGTGTGGAGTTTATTACAAATTATTACGTGGTGAATGTTCGAAGAGCCCGTCGTCTTACAGAGGGATACGGTGACCGTCAGGCAAACACTCTTCACGTAGCGAGTTTTTATACTGACTGCGGAAGAAGTCTCATTCACTCACAAAAGACTCGTGAGCGCGTAGAAAAGTTACAGCTGTGTGGAGTTTATTACAGCACTTCTCTGGTGTCACACTGCACGCTCAAGCTTCGCACATATGAGCACCTCTTGTGCACGAAATTGAAGAAAGTCAAGCTGAAGCAAATGGTCAGAGACTACAAACGCACGAGGTCGCAAAATGCCTTTATATTCCCCTGTTAGCTTCAGGAAGCATAGCCATCCCTAAAAATGCTTCAATCTAAAAACAAAAATTACCACGCACAGACGCTTCTGTTGGCTCAGTGCCAGCATTTGAGGTGGTGACACAGTGCAGGTTTCTGAGTGCTGTGATGATAGAGACAACGAAAACAGCACAGAATGATCTGTGAAGTCTTAAACCCACAAACACAAAATTAACCATTCTGACACATCTAGTGTCACAAAATTAATAGTTTTTACAAATCTAGGGTCACGAAATTAATAGTTTTGACACATCTAGAGATACAAATTTAATAGTTCTGACACATCTAGGGTCTCAAAATGAATAGTTATGACACATTTAGGGTCACGAAATTAATAGTTTCTAACACATTTACGGTCACGAAATTAATAGTTCTCACACATCTAGAGACACAAATTTAATAGTTCTGACACATCTAGGGTCTCAAAATGAATAGTTCTGACACATTTAGGGTCACGAAATTAATAGTTTCTAACATATTTACTGTCACGAAATTAATAGTTCTGTCACATCTAGAGACACAAATTAATAGTTCTGACACATTTATAGTCACAAAATTAATAGTTCTGACACATCTAGGACCACAAAAGTATTAGTTCTGACACATCTAGGGTCACAAAAGTATTAGTTCCGACACATCTAGGGCCACAAAGGTATTCGTTCTGACACATCTAGGGTCACGAAAGTATTAGTTCTGACACATCTAGGGCCACAAAGGTATTCGTTCTGACACATCTAGGGTCACAACAGTATTAGTTCCGACACATCTAGGGCCACAAAGGTATTCGTTCTGACACATCTAGGGTCACAAAAGTATTAGTTCCGACACATCTAGGATCACAAAAGTATTCGTTCTGACACATCTAGGGCCACAAATTTGATATTTCTAAGTTACTTTGGTGGTGTCTAACATTGTCTAACTTAGACAACTGCGCAGATACAACCTCTGAGAGCCTGGCACTGCGCCAGCAGACCGCTGACCGTAAAGCGAAAAGCGATTTGTCTCTTACAGTGGCGCCAGTTATGGATATGGACTCGACTTCACCACATAACCCACACGTTAGAACAGTCTCCAGTCACTCTTGAGGCACAACCCTTGAACTCACTAACACACAAAATTGACAGTTTTTCTTGTTAATTCTTTTTATTGACACATCTAGGTTCACAAAATTAACAGTTCCTGACACATCTACGGTCACAGAATTAATAGTTCCGACACATCTAGGGTTGCAAAATTATATTTCTGTTTTGGTGATGTCTAACACCCTACAACTTAAACCTGCTGCTGGCACTGAGCCAACGGAGCGCTGACAGTAGAAGCGAGGGTGAGTGGGTGGGTGTTTGGGAGTTTAACGTCCTTTTCCACCACATAAGAGTGATATCAAAGACGAGGCAACGAGAAAAAAAGGCCAGTACAAATATTTGGCCCCAGCCGGCGGGATTCGAACTCACGACCCGAGCATTGAGAGTCCAACGCTCTACCATTCGGCC
>JACVVK020000228.1:1045000-1050000 GCA_018292915.2 Batillaria attramentaria
GTATTAATTACTCTTTTGACCCCCCCCCCCCCTCCGTCTCTCCCCACAGCCTCCCCCCCCCCCCCGACTCCCCACCCCACAACCCCTTCCTCCCGACCCTTACAACGCCAATCCCCTCCCCGTAACTGTATCATATCAAGTATGCCAAGAGCTATTCACACCTGTTGCATACTTGTGGGTGTTCGTACGTGTGTGTGACGTTTGACCAACCCTGGTTTGTTTTGCCTCGAAATGACCGAGACTTTCGTACAGCGAACAAGTATTGCCAGCAGGCAAAGCCACTGGGAAATCCAGTCGTTGTGTTTGATCATTCCATATACATAACTCTTGTTTCCGCTCCGTGGTTTCTCAATTCTTGTTTGTTCAAATGGCCAGTACGCGCGGCAGTAGTGTATACAGTTACAAAATCAAACTTTTGAGAATGTTGGTGTGACGAAAACTTTTCCTGTTTTGATCGTGGCACGTTACCACATCTCAAGTACTTGAGTGGGTCGGTGGTCTAATGGTTAAGACTTAGTCACCAGTGCGAGACGTCAGGTTCGAGTCCCACTCGAGGCGAAGAATTTCCCTTTCTCGTATGTGGCAACCGTTTATGCGGGCCGACCGTCGGGGGTTCTCTCCGGACACTCCGGCTCCACCCCCTCCCCCCCCCCCCCTTGCTTTGGAAATGTTCAGCCCACAAAATTAAAAACAAACAAACAAACAAACAAAAAAAACAACAATGCAATTCTACAATTCCGAAACTTAAATTGCTGAGCTGGACATTCGCACCATGTGATTGTAATGTGTTCATGTCCAATGTGTAAGAGAATGCGTGTGATTCACTTGAGCGTGCGTATTGGGTTTAGCCAAATCTTTGGGATTATGCGCCTATATTAATGACATTATTATTATTATTATTATTATTATATCTTGATATTTCACCTGATCCAAATATTGGTACCTGCATGGGTATGGGTACCTTTTCATGTTTCTCGTTCATATTATTATTATTATTATTATTATTAAGTTCTCATCATCATCATCATCATCAACATCATCGTCGTCGTCGTCGTCGTTGCTGTTTTCCTACATTACGAAACCACGCAATTGCGATGGAAATGTTCAGCCCACAAAATCTGAAAATAAATGCAATTCTGAATTCCGAAACTTCACTAGCTGAGCTGACCCGTCACACCACGTACGTGACTGTAATGTGTTTATGTCCAGTGTGTGAGAGAAGACGCGTGATTCACGAGAACGTGCGTGTTGGGTTAAGTTCGCGGCGCTTTGAGCCGATTCATGAAATTGGGTAAAGCATCCACACAATTATGCACAGCTATTATTCATTTATTTATTGATATTATAGACAATGTTTAGGCGAAATATACCAGAAACAAAAAAACCAAACATCCAAAACATCAACAACAACAAAAAACAAAAAAACCCACAACAACAACAAAAAACAACAAAAACAAAAACATAAACAAAAACAAAAACACACAAACAAAAACAAAAACAAAAAACAACAAGGAAGAAAGAAAGAAAGAAAGAAAGAAAGAAACCCAAAGCAAAAACAACAAGAACAACAACATTCAGTTTGTGTCCACAGCTGCCAACACTTTCCGAACAAGTGACTGACATCGTGTCTGTAACGGTAATTGAAAACATTCATTTTTTTTATCGTTCTCTGGTAACTCATTTATAATTTCAATTTCGTTCAGTCGCTCACAGATTAAATCTTTCATGTGCGGTATTCTCCCCTCAGTTTCAGCCAAACAAAATCAGTCATGCATGACGGCGGGGTTAAACAGCTGCAGTGAGTTTCTTTGTCTCCACTTTGACCCAGTTTCATTCCCTTCACGCCTCGTTAATTATCACTCGCCCGCAGTTTGGTCACGGTTCCGAGAGTTCTTTACGCTTTTTTTCAGATTGTGGGGTCATTCAGCCGTAACCACGGTTCAACTGAGTGCTTCTCATTAAAGGACAAAAGGTTGTGGCGGTTGGTGCATATTCAGACTAAGGTAATTATTTCAGCCGCATGTGCGTCGTTGCTGATGTTGTCGTTGTCGTTGTTGTTGTTGTTGATTTATTTCATGTGGCGTAGATAGTTCTTACGGTTTTTGATGGTACCGTTGTTGTTAATTGTTTGCTTGCTTGTCGGTAAGGGTTGTTTATTCGTTGATTTGTTTATTTATTTACGATAGCATCTATAAAGGCACTTAAAACACACACACACACACACACACACACACACACACACACACACACACACACACACACACACACACACACACACACGCACGCACGCACGCACGCACGCACACACACACACACACACACACACACACACACACACACACACACACGCACACACACACAAAGACATTACAATAAGAGAGAGAGAGAGAGAGAGAGAGAGAAGCTGTGTGTAGTCACCATGCTTCCCCCCCCCCCTTCCCCTTTCTCCCCCCCCCCCACACACACCCCTAGTTTCCCCTTTATAAAAAATAAATTTAGCTGAGGGATTCCGAACAGTTACTCTGAAGATTTGTTCAACTTTTGCATTTAATAGTGGGTGTCGCAGCGCGCATACTAATACACCTCCTAGCATTCTTTCCCCTCCATTGCCCTACTCCCAGCCCACCCCAGCCCAACCCATACCACCCCCAGCCCACCCCAGCCCACCCCATACCACCCCAAGCCCACCCACAACAACAACCCTTTCCATCCTTATCTCGATCCCACTCCGGGTTACCCATTCATCTCACCCACCCTCAATCCAGACAGCTTTGCTTCCAGATCTAAAATTTTTTTGACCTTCGCACCAAACCGAAATACGTTCACAACCCATCATCGCGCGGTTTCCTAGATTTGATTTGCACTAAACTCAGTCATCAATAACTGTTATTCAGCTGTTTCGGCAACACTGAGAAGCGCAAACAGAAACCGTTCTATATTTGGCGCCCTACAAATCATTCTTATCAGCTGGCCAGAAAGAGCAAATTGAGGCTAAATCAAAAACACTTGCAGTTAGGAAGGGCAGGCGAGAAAAACAACCACCATTACTCTTGATTAATTAGTGATTTTTTTTTTTTTTTTTGAGGAGGGTAGGGGTGGGGGGTGGGGGGCGGGGGGGGGGGGGGTAGAGGAGTTCCCTCACTGCAGAGACAATTCTTGATTTATTGCTTTTGGACGAGTCCGTCTGTCTGTCTCTGTCTCTGTCTGAGTCTCTCTCTCTCTCTCTCTTAAAGTCTCGGACAGAAAGGACTCATCTCTCTCTCTCTCTCTCTCTCTCTCTTACAGTAGTATTAGTCCATGTATTGTAGCAACGGCAAGTTTTAAAATTGGTGTGAATATGCTTGTAACATGTACCGTTGTAAAATAAAGGTTCTTGTTCTCTCTCACTCTCTCTGGTCATCAGATTCACAGATTCGACAACGATTGTTCTAAACTCTTATTTTGTTGTTGTTGTTGTTCGTCGTGGAAAAATCAAAGCAAGCGTGTTGCAACATTTTAAGCGCCACTTTCTTTCTCGTGTATGCACGTATGTTCGTTTCTGTGCAGTAGGTTACTGCTTCATAGATAAGTGGATTTAACGTAAAATGAACATTACCTCTTTCTAAACACACACACACACACACACACACACACACACACACACACACACACACACACACACCCCCCTACAACATGATGTTCCTCAGACAGCTTTCCACCTACCAAATTACATCTACTTTTCTGAATAAAACCCGGGTAACGCCGAACTGCAGTCGATTTAGTATCCTAACTCTGAATTGTCTTGACCGTACCCTAAAATAGCGGCCATGCAGTCTAGACTAGATATAAACGTGAAAGTGCGTGCGACATTTAACCTTTCATCCCACTGTGGTCAAATACAATGTCCATGGGGCTGAAGTCAAAAAGGACGACAGTGTTACCCGTGTCACTTCGCCAGCAGCAAAAGAAGCACCACCTGACGAAATGTTTCCAAAGAGTGGCACCTAGTGTTTCCATTTCGAAATCTGAGTGGCACCGAGTGTTTCCAACGGACGTCGACCTGTCGACATGAAACTGAGAAAGGGGCAGTTTGTCAACCATGCAACGAATTTGACAGACAACGTTGCTAAAGGCTACGTAACACAGATGCAAATTTGGAGGAAAACGCTATATATTCCTCTTACACATAACGTTGCAGATGACACCCTAGAAATGCTTTAAAATTCACCACAAAATTCACAAAAATCAGGCAGCCATAGACTCATGTGTAGAGTAAATTTTAACAAATTCCAGTGTTCCGTTAATGTTGGCAGCGACCACATACCCCCTCATTCCACGGTCGTCTGCTAGCTCCTGTGCCAGCCGCGCATGAATACATATACTGATATAGTCCACAAGCCAGCCTCATTTTTCCCTAATTTTACTGTTACGCGTACCTGGCATGAAACTTGTTTACAAAGCCAACAAAAAGAACCAGATTGCTTCTTTTTTTTTTTTACTCTGCACACAAATTTTGAAAGGGGCAAAGATTTTCTACTATATTTAGCCGAGTTAATACCGGTGTGTAACCGAAATGCGAGACGCGCATACTCATATTTCAAACATATCACTGGGGTGAAATTAAAATTTTAATCTACTTGCGTTTTTTCCGGTGCAGTATGCCGTTCCAAATCATTGCACCGCCAGTCAGCGGTCATCTTTCCCTAATTTTACTATTACCTGGCATGAAACTTATTTACAAAGCCAACAAAAAGCACCAGGATGCCATTTTTATTCTGCACACAAATTTAAAAAGGAGCAAAAATTTTGTACTAGATTTAGCGTAATTCTTACTACATGCCGCTGAAGCTCTTAGGGGTCTGTAAGCGCGTCAGAGCAATCGCCGAAACCGTTTGAAGCGGAGTAGCACCAGAATCACTCCCGCCCTCTTTTGATTACACCCTCGTGATGTGATGTACACTAGGTGGCGCGCTCCAAAACTAGTGAATAGCACAGTGGCCATTTCAGCTTTGCTTGCGTGG
>JACVVK020000229.1:0-10000 GCA_018292915.2 Batillaria attramentaria
CTGCGGTGCCGGCCGTGCAATCATCCACATCATAAGACGTGCCATGCTAAGGGAAGCACCCCCAAAGTCGCACCCGTGAAGTGGGTGAAACTCGGCTGTGTGGCAACAGCCTCCCCATTGGGCCCATAGCATACCCAGTCTGGGTAGGAGCCGACTGACCTAGGTAGGAAAAATCCCGCTTAAGTGTGTTGTGTTAATTACGTTGGGCATGTTGTACTGTGTTGTGCTGTAGGCCTTTTGCTTTTATACTAATCACGAGCGGTTTGGTTTACAAGTTTGCTGCTTGTTTGTTCCTTTGCTTGTAAATGTCCATCCGGCTGTTATGGTCGGAAGGGAATTTCGGCAGGCAACGTAGCTAAAAGAAACAGCTTGCAGTACTGTGCTGTGCGTACCACTGAGGCGGCACTGACTCCTAGTCTGCGACAGACCAGGTTATCGCCTGCTAGTACTGTAGGTGACGACTTTATCTGCACACGGCTGTACGCTAGAAACAGGTGCGTCTTGTGCGCTATCGAGGATGCAAAATCAGAGTGATCGACCATCCTGGGTCCTGTGGCTTTGTGCATCGTGCCATTCACTGTGATTGTCAACAATGGGATAAATGTGGCCACTGAACCAATTAAGGGGAGCCGGGATGGCCGAATGGTAGAGCGCTGGACTTTCAATGCTCGGGTCGTGAGTTCGAATCCCGGCTGGGGCCAAATATTTGTGCTGGCCTTTTTCTCGTTGCCCCGTCTTTGATATCACCCTTGTGTGGTGGAAAAGGACGTTAAACTCCCAAACACCCACCCACTCACCCACCCGGCTCTGAACCAATTAAACGGGCTCATTCCATCTGTGCTGTGCACACTTATGAGTGAGTGCACGTGTACTTATGAGTGAGTGCACGTGTACTTATGAGTGGGTGCACGTGTACTTATGAGTGAGTGCACGTGTACACTCGAAATACTCTGTCCTGATGATTAGTACAGCTCTTAATGCAATACAATGTTGTTTACACTTTGCGCGAGCGGTCCAACATTCAAATTCGACGCCATTGCACTACTTCAGCGCCCAATGTGGTCACCGCGTCATCGAGTACGCTTCTGCTTGCTCAGTGCCAGCATAACAGACGCTGTCACTGTCCAGGCCTGGTATTTTTGAAGGGCATTTAACTAGGACATAATCTAAACGGGCTTAGAAATAATGGGAAATGGAAATGGAATTTTTTTTTTCTCGCAATCTTGTGACTCTAGTTTCCAAGTGGGCAGACCCCGGTTGTTTGGTTCCTTGTCCCCTGCCGTTTGTTCTGATCAGGTACCAGCACGTGTTTCAGTGGGCGGATGGACAATGGCGTACTACCCAGGACAAGAACACGTCATCAGCAAGTACCGCAACTCGGCCTCCTGCTCAGCGTTAGTAACGTCGACAAATCGGGAACTGGTTCTTTCCTTTGACTGCGACAAGGAATTGTCGGCGAACGTGTTGTGCGAATCCGCTGCCGACTTACCAAGCGACACAAACGCAGGACTCCCGAAACTTCTACAACGGCGTTCCTTCCGCAACCAGACCATGTCCGGGCGCAAACTAGTGACGTGTCCCAAAGGTCACGTGACGCGGGAGTTCCTGTCATGTGACCCAAGCAGCCGCTGCTGGGCCGACGATTTCACTTCCTGTAAGGCACCTCTGACGCCACTTCCGCCTTCGTTTCGTTGTCTGGATTTGACCCAAGCGGTGCCGTACACTCTGGTGTGTGACGGACGGAGCGACTGCAGTGACAACAGTGACGAAGATTTTTGTACGATGCCTTCTTGCGAAACACAAGCCTCGTGTCTCAATAAACAGGTGGGGAATTCAATGAATAAATCTCTACTGATTTGACAGTCTCTTACACTGGATTGGAGTGTGTCTGTGTCGTTCAACCCCCGAAACAGACCCCCCCCCCCCCAAAAAAAAAAAAAAAAAAAAACGATTTTAAATTCTGGAGTGGCTGAGCTGATTGTTGAAACCACGTGTCTTGATCGGGGAGCCGGGGTGGTCGAATGGTAGAGCGTTGGACTTCTAATCCTCGGGTCGTGAGTTCGATCCCGGCTGGGGCCAAATATTTGTGCTGGCTTTTTAATCGTTGCCCCGTCTTTGATATCACCCTATGTAGTGGAAAAGGACGTTAAACCCCCAAACACCCACCCACCCACGTGTCTTGATCTGTCAGTCTACTGGTGGGTGATAAACGTGAGCCTGCGTGTCACGTGGTGCCTGGCCCGCCGCAGGTTTAGAGCTGAGAGTTCAGTTAGTTTAGTTATTTACGGCTTAGAGGTCTGCAATCTCAACAGAGAGCCGCAAACATTTTGGTTTTTTGGGGGGCGGTCGGTGGTCTAATGGTTAAGAGACTTGTCACCAATGCGAGAGGTCAGGGGTTCGAGTCCCACTCTGGGCAAAGAATTTTTCCTTCTCGTATGTGGCACCGTTCATTCGGGCCGATCGTCGGGGGTTCTCTCCGGGTACTCCGGCTTCCTCCCCCTCTGCTTTGGAAATGTTCAGCCCACCAAATTTGAAAAATACATGCAATTCTGAATTCCGAAATTTAAATAGCTGAGCTGACCCTTCGCACCACGTGATTGTAACGTGTTTATGTCCAGTGTGTGAGAGAATGCGTGTGACTCACGTGAGCGTGCGTGTTGGGTTCAGTTCGCGGCGCTTTGAGCCGATTCATGAAATTGGGTAAAGCGCCTATACAATACTCATCATTATCATTATTAGTTTTTTCAAAAACTGCGACTGTGCATAATGCAGGCAACTCTGTCACAGTTGCAGAGTTGTCAGAGCCGCTTCGCGGAACTGACGTGAACAAAGCTGTGTGTGTATCGGTTTCGCCGGCACTGACTTTGCAAATTTCTATTTCCTGCAAAGTGTTACCAGGTTTAGGTCTTCAGTGGAAGTTTAGAACGTGTGTTTTTGTTTGGGTTTGAGTTGATGAGTGAACTGACATCGTATCGCTAGCGTAAAAAGGCGCACCTTATTCTGTCACGTCCTGATCTCCTGACCACTCCAACCCGTGGCGTCTGCTTTCGGCTTTTACTAATTTTAGCTTTTAGTCGGGTAACCGCTTAATTAAAAAGAACGCAGCAGCATAGTGTGCACGCGAGGTGTCTATGACGCAGATTTCGTTACGTCACTGTGTGCGCGAAAGTATGTTTTGTCTGGAGAAACGTCACAGTCTTGTTTTTTTTATTTTTTTTTATCACTGAATCTTGCTGCTGCGCGCAGCGAAATCTGCCCCATCCCATAAAGTTGTTTCTCTCCTAAACAACTTAAAAATGCCGCTTCATCATAAATGGCGGAAAAACAGGATCATAAGGCCATTACGTCACATATCTTGGTTGATGACCGACTGGTGTTTGCTCCATGACGCAGATCCGGCCCTTCGCTATTGAAAGCTTTGGGACGGATCTACGTCATGGAGCAAATACTCGTCGGTTACACCACGCGTGGTGGATTACTAATTTTACACCATGACCTGTAATATTGGTAGAGTTGTATAAATAGAGCTTACATGATTAGTTCGAGTGGTTTACGGTGAAAGACTAACCCCGAGATGGTTCGGTTGTTTTCGTAGTTACCGAGCCTCCGGAGGCTCGGTAGCTACGCAAACAATCGATAATCATGTAAGCTCTATATAAATGTTTCCCTTTCTATCTTCAGTGTATAGAAAGGTGCATGGTGTGTGACGAAGTGACGGACTGCTCAGATAATTCTGACGAACTCGATTGTCTGTATTACAAAGCTGACAAAAGGCACCTCCTTTCACGTTACTGCTTTCGATACAGACTGAATTACAAGCGCAGCAATGAGAATGAAATGTCGCAGTGAAATACCTATCGACGACCCGCGCTCCTGCAGTCACCTCTTCTGCAAAGTCACCCGAGCGAATCTGCCCCCACCAGCAGTCGTCAACCTGGACGGACACGGGTACTTCACCGCTACAGTCCTGCAGAACCCGTCCTGCCCGGACACTCACTTCCAGTGTCGGACTGGGGAGTACTACTGTCTGCCGGTGTACGTGATTTGTAACGGCGTGTCTGATTGCCCGGGCCGCGAGGACGAGGCCAGCTGTTACAGCCACTCCTGTCCAGGCTACTATCGCTGTCGGGCGTCGTCTGTCTGCCTGCACGAGGATCACCTGTGTGACGGCATCAAGCAGTGTCCGCGCTGGGACGATGAGCTTTTCTGCAAGGGGGTTGTTGTTTGTCCCCCCAACTGCACGTGTTACGGTCTGTCCGCTTTCTGCGGGTCTAACAGAGAAAACCTGTACGTTTATCGCACTGGGCGGTTCCGCTTCATTGATGCACGGGGGAGTGGCATGAACGCAGGTTCAGTTTCAGTCAAAGGTAAGAATTGCTCCTCGGTCGGGAGGGTCTCCTCAGCGCCGGTCCGTGTGTGTGTGTGTGTGTGTGTGTGTGTGTGTGTGTGTGTGTGTGTGTGTGTGTGTGTGTCCAAACCGAAATCTTCAACATCGTGACTCTGTCGATATCAGGCACATGCACAGCTACTTCACAAAAAATGATCTATGCTGCCAAATTTGAGAAGTTTTGCACTTGTGGGGGTTGTAACAAGGATATTTTCATTTCTTTTATCCCATGCAATTCCTGGAAATTTAATTCCAGAATGCACAAGATTGCACTCATTCTGAACTTCTTTTTGGTAACACTGAAATCGAACTCTCTCTCTGTCTGTCTGTCTCTCTCTCTGCACCCTCCCTCTCCCCCCCCCCCCGCCCCCACCTCTCTCTCGCCGTGTGTGTGTGTGTGTGTGTGTGTGTGTGTGTGTGTGTGTGTGTGTGTGACTGACCGACCATCCAAACTGAAATCTTCAATACCGTGACAATAAAATTCATATATCAACAGCAGGCACATATATGCACAGATATTTCACAAGAAGTGATCTATGCAGCCGTTTGGGGGGGGGGGGGTGCAGATGGGGGGGCTGCCCCGGGACCCCCTAGACGCGCGTCTTCCATCTTCACACACACACATTTTTTTTTTTTTTTGGGGGGGGGGGGGCAATTCTGACCTTTGTTCACTCTTTCCAGATTCGATGCTTGTTTATCTGAGTCTGGCTGAGTGTGGCCTTACCCACCTGGACGACCTGAGCCTCCTGAAAAACCTGCGAATCCTTGATCTCAGCGACAACCGTCTGACAAACATCAGCTCGTCTCAGACAGACGTTCTGCAGAATCTCCACGTGCTGAATCTGGCAGGGAATCCGTTACTTTCTTTGTCCTTCCTGGACACGCGGTATGAGCTGCTGCACACACTCGACTTGTCTCGCATGCAGATGGAAGAAGTCGACTTCGTCTCTCTGGTGCAACTACCCAGTCTTCAGAATCTCAACTTGTCCTTCAGCGGCCATGGCACACGGTGGTTACCAGTAGGCGTTTCTCAGCCTCCGAGTCCCCTGAGGATCTTGGACATACGCAGTTCTTCTATCAACAGCGTTCCACAACACTTTCTCAAGCACTTCGACAAACTTGAAACTATTCACGCCACGGACTATAAAATTTGCTGCCCTGGTAATTTGCCAGACAATTTCAACGTCAGAAACTGCCACGCACCGACAGACGAGATTTCATCGTGCGAAGACCTCCTTCGCTCTAACATCTACCGCGTATTTCTGTCAGTTTTCTCCACTCTTGCGCTGATAGGCAACATGAGTAGTTTTCTGTATCGTAACATTTGTACAGGAACGACAGGCAGCGTCAGTTTCGGAATATTTGTGTCCAACCTGTGCGTGGCTGATTTTCTGATGGGCGTGTTTCTGGTTTTTGTTGGCGTTGCGGACAGAATGTATTCCGGGAGTTACCTGTGGAAGGACGAGCAATGGAAACACAGCGCGGCGTGCAAAGTGGCGGGATTTCTGTCTCTGCTGTCCTGCGAGGCGTCGGCCTTCATCATCTGTCTCATCACGCTGGACAGGTTCCTGGTTCTGCGCTTCTCTTTCAGTCACGTGCACTTCGGAAGGCGATCAGCGAGGGTGGCCTGTACTCTGGCGTGGGCGCTTGGTTCGGGGTTAGCTGCCGTTCCCTTGCTACCAGTGACGTCACACTGGGCGTTCTACAGCCAGACAGGAATCTGCATCCCGCTGCCAGTCACTCGAAAACAGTTCCCTGGGCGTGAGTTCTCGTTTGCCGTGATGATAGTCCTCAACTTCGTCCTCTTCCTACTGATAGCTGTCGGCCAGCTGTTTATTTACTTGTCCGTTGTTTCAAACAGCATGGCGGCAAGCGACACGACACAGAAAGCTAAAGACCTCACCATTGCACGCCGACTGATCACTATCGCCATATCTGACTTCTTGTGCTGGTTTCCAATCGGCCTGGCGGGGCTGATGGCGTCAGCAGGGACACCGGTTCCGTCTGAGGTCAACGTGGCTTTGGCGATATTCGTGCTGCCGCTCAACTCGGCCCTCAACCCGTTTCTCTACACCATCAACATGATCCTAGAACGCAGGCGGCGTGCACAGGAGCAGCGTCTGAGAAAGTTTTTCTTGGCCAAACAACCCGCTCGCGACAAGGACGTTGCCGTCAAATAACGAAGAATGCCCGCACTTTTCTGTTTTTCTGCTGTTGGCATTTTTTTGTTTTGTTTTTGTTTAAACCGATACAATTGAAGTAGAGGACATTAAGTTGGAATACTGTCGTTCTCGCAGTTATTGTACAAGTAAACTGCGTGTTTCAACATGGCATTGATTGTTCGAAGACGAATATAATTATTTGTCAGATCAATTTTTTTTTAGAAAGGAAAGAGTATGAAAAAAGAAGAAAATCATAGTTATGCTCACACACGTGTGTGTGTGTGTGTGTGTGTGTGTGTGTGTGTGTGTGTGTGTGTGTGTGTGTGAGACAAAGAAATGATGATGATGATGATGATGATGATTATTTCAGGATAGAGTTATTCAGCACTGGAAAACCTCTCTTGCGCACTGTCCTGCTGCCTTACCAGAGAGAGAAACTTAACTTTATTTTACAACGGTAAAACACATTGGTCAGTAAACGTCTAATTCTCATTCTTGCCTTTGCTATATCTTCTCCTCAATCCTTAACTCAGTCACAACTTGAACAGCAGTCCAGGATACTGAGTTTGCATTGTAGGTAGTGTTATCTTTTTGCTGAACGATTTCTTGAAACCAGTTATCGAATAGATTCTGCGCGCGCTCGGCCGCGGTAAAGATGACGCTACCGGTTGTTCACTTATTACAGCGTTTACGTCATCTCTGCGGCGGAGAGTGTCTGCTAACAGTGTTGGTTCCAGTCGGCTGGAGAGATGGTTTTCTGATCGGAGTGCAGTGAGTGGTCCCCCATCCCATCCCCTCTAAACACACACACACACACACACACACACACACACACACACACACACACACACACACACACACACACACACACACACACACACGCGCGCGCAGGCACGTACTCTCAGTGCATGTCTTAGCAGATGGCAGATTCAGAAATGCATGTACCGT
The DNA here is from genome assembly GCA_018292915.2 of Batillaria attramentaria. Taxonomy (NCBI): domain Eukaryota; kingdom Metazoa; phylum Mollusca; class Gastropoda; family Batillariidae; genus Batillaria; species Batillaria attramentaria. The sequence continues at coordinate 7,498 of JACVVK020000229.1, forward strand.
GCACTATTCATAATTCATATACTCTCAGTGCTTCAGACTGCACGACCCGTTTAGAACATTATAACGACTAATGGGAAGCAACCGCCTGCAGACACAAGTTCTGCCGATAATGTTGTATTGTCCGGGTTGTCTCCCCTCTCACATTCGCGACAGTGCCGTTACACCGAGTTTCCGGCTAGAGCAAGGCAGGGCTCGAGAGTAGAATACCCTTGAACTCGCCCTCAGTTTACCCGGCAACGGCGGATCTGCACGTGCTCACATCAGTTTTAAACACAAGGCTGTGTGTAAAAAAATCTACCGTTTTGAAATAAGGAGTCATCGTCACCTTTATTGTCTTAACCCATGAATTTTTTTTTTAATTATTTTTTTTGCTGCCCCAACTCTTTGCCAGCTCCGGTGGTGTTCCTCCCAGGTCATGGGTGGAACCCACGGAGGACTCGGAAGCTGGGACAATTTTTATTATGCATGATGATGGAGATGAGGATGATAGTAAGATGATGCTATGGAGGTCCATGTGGTTTGGGACTGCGGGACAGGGCCGCATTCCACGCTTCCTGTCATAAATATCCCGGCATTAACCAGGCCCGGGAACTACGGCACCTGCGGTGCCGGCCGTGTAATCATCCACATCATCAGACGTGTCATACTAAGGGAAGCACCCCCAAAGTCGCACCCGTGAAGTGGGTGAAACTCGGCTGTGTGGCAGCAGCCTCCCCATCGGGCCCATAGCACACCCGCTCTGGGTAGGAGCCGACCTAGGTAGGAAAAATCCCGCTTGCCTCGGCTGGGATTCAACCGTGGGTCTCCCGGTCCATGATCCGAAGTGCTAACCACTACACTACGGGGGCCGGTCCCATGAAATATTTTAGGTTCAAAGTTTTTGAGCAGGTTATCATGCTCAACCAAGCATAAAAAATGTACTAGTATCATGATGTCACAAAACACACGACATCCCTATTCAACGCGTTATTTCCAGGTTTACCGAGCCAGTTTATGTTTTGGAACAGTTTCGCTCGTGACTGGAGTGCGCCTGTGCGATCGAAATACTCCATGATGAGTAGAGTTCTTAATGCGACACAAAGTCGTTAGCACTTTGCGCGGTGGAACATTCAAATTCTACGACTTTTGGTACACCACTCTCGGCCGTAGCCGCGTCATTGAGTACGCTTCTACTGGTGCAGTGCCAGCATTTGAGCTGCTGTCACTGTGCAGGTGGTGTGGTGATAGACACTACCCCCCCCAAAAAAAAAAAAAAAAAAAAAATTAGCACAGTACGCCCTGTGAGCACAACTGAAATCATCAAGCTTGCCCTTTACAAAAATAGAAGAAAATGAACCAGCTCATGGTGGATTCTCCAAAATGTAAAACAAGTAGTTTCCAGAAGCATGTGTGTACAAATGTTCTGTTGAAGAACATCCCACGTCAGTTTGAAACGCTAGGCACAAATCACATTTCATGGCTCAGTCTGTGTTGGCCCAGTCCATGCAGTGCACGACTTACGCCACCAGGAAAATATATTTTTGGTTTCCACATCCTAACTCCAGTTCTATTTTGCGCATTCATAATGACTGACGACGAACTAGTGAAGGTCTTGCCCGCAGGCATTCACACTGACGAAAATTACCAGGTGTTCCTGCCGGCGTGTCCTTGTGCTGACTTGAATACACAATGAAGGAAGCTAACTGTTATTGCGCATGGTAAGGGTAAGAGTAAGGGTAAGGGTAAGTCAGCAGGATGGTCATAATTATACAGTTCTTGGTTCTTTGCTCTTACTGATTCATTCCTCCTTGCGTACTCGGCTAGGGTGGGGACATCAAGTCGTGACGTAGTTGACGTCGTCGTCGTCATCATCATCATCATCATCATCGTCGTCGTCGATTCCTAAATTCATTTAACGATGAGTAAACTTTATATATAAATATATTATATGTTTTGACCTACAGCTTATGAAGAACTAGTGGCACTGTACAACACGTGTGTGTGCGTGCGTGCGTGGGTGCGTGCGTGCGTGCGTGCGTGCGTGTGTGTGTGTGTGTGTGTGTGTGTGTGTGTGTGTGTGTGTGTGTGCGCGCGCGCGCGCGCGTGTTGTGTGTTGGTGTGCTCGAAAGTACACAATCTTTAAAAATGTTGCGCTCTGCCGTTCACTTCTGCTGCACACAAACTCAATTCCATCAAATGCGATTCAAACTCTGCAACTGACTTGTTCCGGAATGTCTATTGTCTCAAACACGACCCACTGTGGATAAAACTCAACAAAAGATAATTAATTTCACAACCAGCGACTGGCAAAGCTCATTCGTCCCCATTCCCGTACCAAGTCGAACCGCGTCATGTCGTGACGTAAATTATTGTTTAGTTACTTTTCGCCGGCGTCATCATTGTCGTGATGCATATAAGCTAGCACATAACGACGTAATTATCCTCTCTAATCTGTGAAAAGATCTGCGTAGTTTTGACATAATTATGGGCACACACTGAGAACCGTGCAGCGCGTGAGGGGGGT
>JACVVK020000229.1:15000-40000 GCA_018292915.2 Batillaria attramentaria
TTTATAGGTGGTTTTTTTTTGTTTGTTTGTTTTTAAAGAGAGGACTGGTCCTCACTGAGTCCGCAACTTCTGCTCAGTACAAAGTATACTTCTACAACAACTTCAATACGCCGGCCACAGTCAACACAATAAAAATGAGTATTGTATAGGCGCTTTACCCAATTTCGTGAACTGGCTCAAAGCGCCGCGAACTGAACCCACCACGCACGCTCACGTGAATCACACGCATTCTCTCACACACTGGACATAAACACATTACAATCACGTGGTGCGAAGGGTCAGCTCAGCTATTTAAATTTCGGAATTTAGAATTGCATTTTTATTTTTCATTTTTTTTATTTTTTTCAATGGTCTCAGATGTTGTATTGTGACCCAAGGGATTGTTTCAACAGATTCCGCACACTGGATGAAAAGTTTGCCACACGCTGTTGTTGTACGCCTGTCATACGTTATCAGACTTTGAACACTGTTTGGACGTTGTCAGTGTCAGTTGTGCGCTGCGCAAAGGCAGCGGTCGGTCGGTCCGTTTCCCGCAGTAGTCCTCGGTGAGAGCCAGCGTAAGTGCTTGTGTACACATGTATGTAGGTATACATACGCAGGTAGGTATTCTTGTCTAGCGTAATCAGCTACTGTACTCACCGTTAGTCTTGTCGCTCACAGCTGGTCCGCCCCGATTGACGTCACAAGGGGGGGGGGGGGGGAGTAGTGAGTTGGGAGCTGAACTGACAACTCGAGGTCAAGCAATATGTTGACATACCTCTGTCACCTCCACACACATGAAGTAATTGTGTGTGTGTGTGTGTGTGTGTGTGTGTGTGTGTGTGTGTGTGTGTGTGTGTGTGCGTGTATGTGTGTGTGTGTGTGTGTGTGTGTGTGTGAGAGAGAGAGAGAGAGAGAGAGAGAGAGAGAGAGAGAGAGACCTTCCATCCTTCTTTCTTTCTTTTCATGTGTCTTACAATTTATTTTATGTCATTGTAGTTTAGCGATGACAGATAGCTAGACAGGTTTATGCGAACTTCTATCCCAATCCTTTTGTAATAAAGTTTCATCATCATCATCATCATCATCACCACCATCATCATTCATCAACTACCCCGCCCCCAACCCATCACCATCCACTCACCCTTCACTTTCACCCCCTCCCCCTCTCCAACACTGAATAATAACAATAATAATAATAATGGGTAATATGCAGGCGCTGTACGCAATTTACGCAAAGAGCGGCGAACTGAGACCAACACGCACGCACATAAACAGCTCCGCCTCCATTTTGAACGAAGCTTGTTTGCTTTGTGAGACTAATTGCCAAGCTGACTACACCTGTCACCTGCCCACGCTCTCCGGACACAACAACACCACTTACTTTTGGATGAAATGATTTTGTGCGCTGCCTTAATACCTAACAGGCTTGCAGCTGTTATGCTGACGATGCGACAGGGAGTTCTGGCGGTTGACCATCCGGCTCTATACTCGAGCCTACGGTGTGAATTGAGGCTACGCCTTCGACGACCTGTTCCTGGCGATCTGACAATGCCGCTAGCGGATGCGGCCTTGATCCAGAAACCGGAAACTTTGAAGATGGCGGCTAGCAGTGTTCAGCCTCAACTTTCGGCGGCTAAAGTCATCGAAATAATCGATTTGATTCACGACCGGCCATACTTATGGGAGCGAGTCGGCGAGCGCGCGTTTCCATGGCAGATTTTAGTTGCCCGACAATCGGCCGATGTCTGTCGACGTACGTCGGTCATGGAAAATGGGCTTTAGTGGGGTTTCACAAGCGTAGAATCAGTTCGCTCCGTAGTCGTGTCTGTCATCCAGCCGGCCGACTGCGGACGTGAGTTCCCCCGCTGTATTGCGCCCCATCACATGGTGGGATTTAAATGTCAATTATAACGCGTATGAACTTTTGCTGAACTCACACTCATAAACACAATATGCTGTCACGAATCATCTATCGACATTATCAGATACTTCTAAATTACACATGATAACACATTGTCAGACAGACGGGCACATGTGTAATTTACGGTTGGCGTTAAATTGAATGAAAGTAAAAACTGTTCCATTTGTTGTGTGTGTTTCATTGCAGTGTCAGCAGCAAGTGCCTTCACGCGCGCGCGCTTAAACACACACATACACACACACACACACACACACACACACACACACACACACACACACACACACACACACACACACGCACGCACGCACGCACGCACGCACGCACGCACGCACGCACACACACACACACGTAACACGTAACTTGTGTATATTGACAGAACCGTGCAGCTCAGCTTTCATTCACGCTTTTGCGCGCACGTAGTCTGCATGCGTCGATCAGCCCCACACAGTAAACAACGACACGCACAACCGGGATGGACCAGGCACTATTGACGCACCCACAGGTGTGGTGATGGAGTTCAGTGACTGCTGATTTAAGTGCTGATCGACACTCGGGAGGTGAAAACAGCTCACGCAGCTGTCGAGGTACCTACGTCATTCCATAATCCATATAGCCCTCGATAAATTCTCGCTTTAGACCACAGCCGGTGTCAGAAGTCAGAACACACGATTCACGAGAGAGCACTCTGGCAGTACAGAAATTAAACTTTTTTGTGTATCGGAAGCTTCTGTTTCTTTTAAATGTCTGTAGGGATAGGAAGTCAGGTATTTAGAAGTAAGAAGAACGAAAACTGACGACTATGTAGGTTTTGCAGTTTTAGAATTTCTTTTTTCAAAATTCATTTCATAAGAAGGAAATGCTGTTTGTTTAATTTAAAAAAAAAGAGAGAAAAAAAAATCTTTTTTAGTAGCAAGTTAAAATTCAGCCAAAAGGACATCAGCGCAGGCACTAAAATCATCAATCATAAAATCAGCACAAAAGGGGGGGGGGGGGGGGGGGGCGGTTGTACCGTTCCAAGTATGGTATCGTAAACTTCTCTGCGGCACACATATCCATCTCTTCTGAAATGCTCATGGCGCCGCAGGGCTGGAGGACGAAGCAGTGAAAGCCTGCTGCTGCTAAGCGCTACTTTAGGTGCAAACCTTCACTGTGGTGCGTGCGACAGTATTTCTGTTTTACCACGCCACCAGCCACAGCCTGCTCTTCTTCGAAAGACGGACGTGGGATTTTTTGGCGTGCACACTTGATATTTGTGCGCGCGTGTGTACACGAGGGCGGGGCAGGCACCGTGAAGAAGTCTGCACGTGATTTTGACTCGATTTGAAAAGGAAAAATCCATCCAAACTCTTGCCCATCAGGGATTCAAACTCGGCGGCTCAAGATCCGAAGTCGGATGCCTTAACCACTAGACCAAATCCCCTTGTTTAAAGTACTGAGAAACATCGTCAGATCTCAGGCTAGTTCTGAGTAAGCAGTAAAATGTCACCATGTGTCACTGACAGGGCAATGAGAGGACTAGTCATGATGTCCCTCGTCTGTAATCGAGGGTCATGGATCCAACCGTAGAAAAAAAAAAATCAACACATTAATATCTCTGTGGTGGCTGGACCAATATTTATATTATGATTGGACACGATTGACGCTGAATAACGCTCCATGGAAATGTACACTTTACCCCTACAAGCCGAGCTACAGTATGTGCGTGTCTCAGTGGAAAATGTCCAACGCTAACACTGCGAGGTGAGGTTTGCCGTGAGGTTTGCGCCATAGAGGATCACATTCTAAATCCAATCAAGCTCAGCTAGTAAACATCATCGTACAGATTAGGTACGCTGCCATTTTTTTCTTACATAAGCCTGACGTTTTCCTGTGCTTAGCCACCACGCAAAAGATGTAGCCACCAAAAAGTTTGTTCGCTTGGATCCCTAACCCAGGAAATGACTTCCCCGATCACTCATGGGTTACCCGAACTATTAGAGGACATGAGGCAAAAGATGGTCATCAGATTTCCAAACTTGTTGTCAGAGTCCAGGGTCTGTATGCAAAACTCGAGGTTACTTTAACCCACGGCTACGGGCCTAACCCAGACTAGGACAAAAGAAACCCCAAAAGCAAAATTAAATTTTAAAAAAAGGAAGCGAAGAAAGGAAGAAAATTCCTTTTATAACGGCTCAGGCACCTTCCTGGAATGGGCCCGCTTCCTGATTTTAAACAAAACACAACAGAAAATGTAACCCTAGAGCTAGTTGAGTTCGAGGTTAGACTCTAGCCCGGGGCTAAAAGCCCTAACCTCGACTATTACATACGAGCCCAGGTCGCGTGTACTTTAGCCATACAGGAAATATAAAGAGACAAACATGGAATATTTATGATCGTCCGCCAAGGTTATACGCTGACGACCTCTTAATGTGTATCCTGGAGTGGCCCGAAGGACGTCATTCGAATTACCTCACATTGTACGTCACCGAGCACTGTACGGATGATGCAAACTGGCGTGTTGATAAGAGCTTATTGTAGCTGGGATTCAAATACTCTATTATGCATGGAAAGAGACCAGCGTTGAATATTTATGGCCGTTTACAAATGTTATGCTGACATCTTTATGTGTATTGTGGTATGGCCCGAAATACGTCATACGGATTACGTCACAAACGTTGTGCGTATGACTCAACTGACGTGTTGGTAAGAAGCGGTAACTGTGGCTGGGACTCGGATACTGTATATGTCTAGCTATGTGTGTAATCGCGAGAAAACACCACAGACGTAAAGAGATAGACGCACCGCCGCACGCTGCCACCGCTCTTTGCGAGTGTCGCTATCGCGGCCATCTTGTGAATACCAGAACTCAGATGCTCTGTGTACAGGACGCCTCGTTCGAAATACATAGTTCTTTAGAAAGACGTCATCAGAAATGTGACGTAAGATAAAGCGGACCAATGCTATGCGCGCTATGTAAACAGCTGATAGCGTCTGGCCAATGCTATGCGCGCTATGTAAACAGCTGGCACTTCCAGGTACTCGCAACATGCCGCGCGGCGGCGTCACACTTCCAGCACCGCAGGTCTATCTCTATACGTCGATGGAAAACGCTTGTCATACGTCATACAGGTTGCGTCACAAGCACCAGGCATATGACGCAAACTGACATATAGTACACGGTATAATTCTATGTGGGACTCAGAAAGAGATCGTGCGCATGACAGAGTCCGATCCTCCGTCACTACACTTATTCCGACTCAGTGCGTAATGCGGGCTGTCGCTGGCCGTTCCGGCGTTCGCGCTAATCCAGATTAACCTTACTCCGAAGGACCTGTCACTGCGCTTACGTCAAAAATGTCATAGAGCAGGACGCACCCCTTTCCTATAGTTTCGACGTTCGCGACAGTTTGCGTTTCGCTTGATAAACGATCGAGAAATGGCGCAGCCTTCATCTTCTGAAAAATGCTGCGCGAGTGAGCGGCTGTCACCACTGTCACGGCGATGAAGCGTGGGTTCGAGCCGAGGTCGAGCTTGCGATATGTGATACCGGTTGTTCCTGGCTACCGGGCTGCTTACCGGGGGGTTTCTCTCCGGGTTATCCGGCTTTCCTCCCCAGGAAAATTGAAAAATTGGATAGGTATTGGGTGGCGCTGTACCGCGGCGAAGCAGCCCGCAATTCCCGAAAAGGGATAATGATGATAATTTAAAAAAAAAAAAAAAAACCCTTGTTGTATTCATACAGATATCTCGTGCTCTCTGCAAGCGATACTGAAACTGGGATTTGTTCCTTGATTTGGAACAGCTGTTAGAGACAGTGCCGTCGACAGGCTGCGTGAACCTGCGAAAATTCAAATTCTCCTATTCGGCCGCTTACCGTACCACAAGCCCTATATGGCTGACTCCTACAGTCGTTGATATCTGCGTCGCGGCGTGAGGCCTTTTGTTAGCTCAGTGCCAATCTTTGAAGTGCTGCCACTGTGCAGGCGTGTACGTGACGTTAGACACCAACACAAAAGAGCGATCTGTCAGCATTAAAATTCAAAAACTTCTGCTTTTAGAAGCGCAGTTTACAAAGAAGACTATCGACTTATGGGTGTGAATTTTACAGCTTTCAACCCAGCCATGAAGAAAATATTGACGAGATCCGCTGGAGATAATTCTTTGTGTTGGAGGTTTAATGATATCTTCGCTTTGAAAATTCAAACAAACACGATGAGTAATCGCAATTTAAAGAAAAAAAAATTCCAATGATCTTTCCAGCTGCTGGCAAATGGCGTAGATGCCTAATAGACGACTCCACTTGACCAAAGCGCCGCCCCTTTAGTCTGTCGTGTATTGGGAAAGCACAGTACGTCCAAAGTATGGCCAAAGGGGTGATTTCAAGATGAAAGCGATTGACGTGATGGTCTTTTTCTTCAAATGACGTCAATGGACACTAGTTTCTTTCCACGTTTCAGTCATATCAAATTACATGTGCTTCCTTCTTTGTCGTGTCTGGCAAGAAAGTTTGCCAGACCATCATGCCAGGTGTTGTGCTCATTATGCTCGGCACGCGATTGGCTGAATTCTGGGGGCTCGCCCGTTTTGAGTGACACGAGTGGAGTCGTCTGTTTGTAAAGTTCGTGCTTTATCCAGGAGAAGAAAAAAAAAACGTGCATCAAAGGGTGTGGTAGACGAACGCTGAGCTATAAATAACGCTGTCATAATACTGCAGGATGTTGTCCCAAAGTATACGGCCGTGGTGCACTATCAGGCACTGCTGATCCAAATACCTGTGTTTCTATCAGATAGGAACAGTCTGAACAGGGCTGGGGTGAATGAGACGAGGCTGTGAAAGTCTCTCAGGTCGCCATGAGTTTTGAGGGAGGAAACTGCCTCTTACAAGGGTGGGTGGGTGTTTGGGGGTTTAACGTCCTTTTCCACCACATACGGGTGATATCAAAGACGGGGCAACGATGAAAAAGCCAGCACAAATATTTGGCCCCAGCTGGGATACGAACTCACAACCCGAGCATTAGAAGTCCAACGCTCTACCGTTCGGCCACCCCGGCTCCCCGCTTCTTACAAAGCCCTAAGGCTGTTTGCGTAATCTCTCAAAATCTCTATGTTCGTCATGATTTCTGACAGGGAAACGCTATGCCTACCCCTTACAAAGCTCTATGGTTGTTTGCTAAATGAATAGATGTTTTTCCTTCTCGTACGTGGCACCGTTCATTCGGGCCGATCGTCGGGGGTTCTCTCCGGGTACTCCGGCTTCCTCCCCCTCTGCTTTGGAAATGTCCAGCCCACCAAATTTGAAAAATAAATGTAATTCTAAATTCCGAAATTTAAATAGCTGAGCTGACCCATCGCACCACGTGATTGTAATATGTTTATGTCCAGTGTGTGGGAGAATGCGTGTGATTCACGTGAGCGAGCGTGTTGGGTTCAGTTCGCGGCGCTTTGAGCCGATTCGTGAAATTGGGTAAAGCGCCTATACAATACTCATTATTATTATTTTGTTCCTTTTTGCCATTGCCACCATTTTTGTGACTTTGCGGGGTCCAATAATAGACAAATATGACTTTCTTTGGCCTGACGCTTCCATGCCTGTACCACACGTCGATACGACCAAGTCGCTAAAAATAGCCACCAATCAGCGGTGTCTAGCTGGTCTTCAGCCCGCAACCCAATACCTTCGTCTGCTAAGTATGCGGTACGCTTCTACATACGTGGAACAACATATACGCCAAGCAGCATCACCACAATGCTTTCAGACGCCACTTTCTGACCCAGCTGACTGATTCTGATACACAGATTAAGTATGTTCAATGAAAAGGGGGAGCCGGGGTGGTCGAATGGTAGAGCGTTGGACTACTAATGCTCGGGTGGTGAGTTCGATCCCGGCTGGGGCCAAATATTTGTGCTGGCATTTTCATCGTTGCCCCGTCTTTGATATCACCCTATGTGGTGGAAAAGGACGTTAAACCCCCAAACACCCACCCACCCACCCACTCAATGAAAAGATTTCCAAACGCTGGTGTATGCCTGTCACGCATATTGGGACTTTAATCTGGTCTCATTTTCATACAAGGTGTCCACTCAGGAAAGTAGGCCATGGCAAAATAAGAAACCCGTAGGCTTCTACACCTTTCTATATTTTCACCTGAGCTGTGTAAAGTCCGCTGCGGCGTAGTACATTGTAGACATAGTCACTGGATTCCGGCAGGTCATACAGACTATACGTAATCTACAAACTGGATCAGGTACCGGTTCACTGTCCACGATATAAGACAGGCGTAACTGCACTCAGTGTAGCCTTGACTTCTCTTAAAGTCCTAGAGTTCAGGGGGAGCCCGGGTGGCCGAATGGTAGAGCGTTGGACTTCCAATGCTCGGGTCGTGAGTCCGGCCGAATCCCGCCGGCTGGGGCCAAATATTTGTGCTGGCCTTTTTCTCGCTGCCCCGTTTTTGATATCACCCTTATGTGGTGGAAAAGGACGATAAACTCCCACCCACCCACCCACCCTAGAGTTCAGGAGTTCAGTACGACAAGAAGGGGGGCTGTTACATCGTATGATCACAGCGGATCACGCCAGTTTCACTTTTGTTATGTCAGTCACGCAGTGAACGGTGTTTTTTTTTTCAACTCAGCGTTGGTCGACTAGTTGGAACGCATATACCCTCGCGCGCGCACACACACAGACACAGACACAGACACACAGACAGACACACAGACACACACACAGACACACACACAGACACACACACACACACACACAGAGTTTGTGCAAACGTGTTTTTTTGTTTTTTGTTTTTCAAGTGTCATTACGTTCGTCTGACATACAACAACGCATCAGAGTCAGTCACCTGGGACACAATACAAAAACCATTGTGATGACTCAGGTTGGCGTATACAGTCGAACACGCTTAAGTCGAATTCGCAGGGGAAATGGATTTTTGTTCGACGTATCCGAAGTTTGACTTATCCGTGGCGACGGATAAGGTCGAATTTCGACTCTAGCTTCGAGTTAAGCGAGTTGCACCTAAAATTGCAGATTTCGTTTGACATAACCGAGTTTTGACATCCGTTTTTGAGTACTCGTTCGACTTATCCGTGGAAAATTTAGTCATACAAAGAGCAAGTTTGGCCGGGAAAAACCTTTTGCTTCGACGTATCCGAAGTTCGACTTAAGCGTGTTTGACTTAAGCGTATGGGTCTGTATGTTGTTCTGCGTGCGTGGAAGCGTACCGCGTACTGAGCACACGACGTTATTTGGTTGCGGACTGAAGACACCGCTTATTGGTGGCTATTTTTAGCGACTTGGTCGTATCGATGTGTAGTACAGGTATGAAACGATTTGGCCAGAGTGAGAGAGAGAGAGAGAGGGTGGGGTGGGTGTTTGGGGGTTTAACGTCCTTTTCCACCACATAGGGTGATATCAAAGACGGGAGAGAGAGAGAGAGAGAGAGGATGAAGATTAAGACGAATAAAAAAAAAACAGTTCGAGAGAGAGAGAGAGAGAGAGAGAGAGAGAGAGAGAGAGAGAGGATGGGGGGGATAAAAAAAAGACGAATAAAAAAAAAATCCCAACAACAACAACAGCTAGAAGAGCAAGAACAAGAAGAACAAGAACAACGACAAGAACAACAACAAGAACAACAAAAAGAAGAGCAAGAAGAAGAACGAGAACAAAAGGAACAAGAACAAGAAGAACAAGAACAAGAAGGACGAGAAGATGACAACGATAATGATGAAAGATGCACCTAACTATAAGCACGCACTTGAAATAGGTCAAATGTACCAAAAAAAATAAAAAAAAATGCATGTGCAACTCGGATTCTTGTCATCGTCAGCTGATCACGTGATCACCCGGGCAGGGTCGCGTGGCATCGGCGTCCGGGTGATTGAATCACTCCGCCGCACGATATGGGTTCACGTGACTTTAATACCTTTGGCGCACTTCACTCGCAGCAGATAAAAAGTCTATTTATAAGTCCGATTCATGGCCGAGACGTTGTGGGTTACTCGGTCAATCTGTTTCCTCTTCATGACTTAGTCTTTAAAAAAAAAATCATCTCATTTCTCGCAAGGACGAGAACTTAAAAGGCCGGGAGAGAGTTCCATCCGGGCTCATGCGGGTGATTTTGTAATATTCGATTTTAGAAACCACTCAGCATTTGAAATAATCATGCCGTCACAGAAAGGCGTGTTGCACTCCAGATGAACTGAGTTGAATAACCACGAAGTGTGCAACAGGCACACGCATCACGTGTCAACCAGCTCATGGCTGTCTCCCACGCTTGGGTGGGGTGGGTATTTGAGAATTTAACGTCCTTTTCTACCACGTAAGGGTGATATGAAAGACGGGGCAACGAGAAAATGCGATCATGAAACCAGGTACACACTTCAAGCACACGTCACAAAGCACTCTTTCATTCATATTACAAAATGATGTCGGTCGCCTAATTTAGGATGTAATCTAATAGTTCAAAGTGTACATGTATAATGTATAATAGAAATCCATCATACACAATTACTAGTATCTGTTGACGTATTTATTCGTCCGTTTATGATCGAGGTTTGTCACCGGCTATACACGTACAGTACAAATACAGTATTTGGCCCCAGCCGGGACTCGAACTCACGACCCAAGCATTGAGAGTCCAACGCTGTACCATTCGGCTACCCCCAACTCCCCCTCCCACATTTGGAAAATTGAATGTAACCACATACACATAGGTGTCAAAAATACACGTAGTATTTCTAGGCTGGATGGCGTGCCGGCTGTATGTGAATTTAACGTCCTTTTTCCATTAAATAAGGCTGAGATGAAAGACGGGTTAACGAGAGAAAAGCCATCACAAACTGTAGTCAGCAAGCTGGGAATCGAACTCACTACCCCGCATACAGTACTCAGTAGTCTCTTGAAGGGTTCAGAATCAAGAACAATATCATCAGCAACTGCCTTTGCCACAAGTGGTCTTTATGACCCGTTAAATATAGAATTTGCTTCACTTTATTTGCTAGCCCTGAATATCATTATCAGTCGCGATTGTATTGGTTGAGGATTGCCGACTGGGGAGAGCCTTGGTAGTGGCCCCAGTACAGACATTTCTACTGTCCCACTATGGCATCACCCCACCATCCCCAGTACATTTCAGTTCACTACACACACACACACACACACACACACACACACACACACACACACACACACACACACACACACACACTGCACGCACGCACGCACACACACACACGGAGTGACACTGACACACACACACACACACACACACACACACACACACACACACACACACACACACACACACACACACACACACACAAGCGTTTTCTTTCTCTAAGCCGCTTAGCTGCGGGATGCAAGTAATATTACTACTGTTTCGTTCTTTTAATATTCACATAACGTCAAATCGGGCCGTTGGATGGGGCCCGAGAAGGGAAAGTACCCATGTTTATGGGCGATCACTCTGCCGGTGCACAGCGGCTTCAGTGCCCCCTGGAATGACATATGCAATAGTTCGTGTACAGTGCAGAGGTCAAAAGTCAGTTCAGGTCGAGTTAGTTCAGATGTGCGCGTCTACCACCGAGGAAGAACGGCCGTCTCTTTCTCTTGAGATTGCATTGAGTGTCCGACCGGAAGATACACGGTTCAAATAGACGGCTCCACTGGGCAAGCCCCGAGGCCAAAACCCCGCCCCTAAAGCTCTGCTCTGTATTGGCGAAAACACAGTCAGTCCATGACGTCATTGTATGGGAAAAGTGGTAATTTCAAGATAAAAGAGATTGACGTAATTGTCTTTTTCCTCAAATGACGTCGATGGATGGGTGGGTGTTTGGGAGTTTAACGTCCTTTTTCCTCCACGTATACACTGGAACCCAAAACAACATTGAATACACTGAGCGCCGGCAGAAGTAACAGTCCCCGTACTTGAACACATTTTCGTGGTGGACAAATGACGTGAAACACCTGACCACCTAGTTCGTGTACTACAGACTCTATAGCCTAGAGTTTGTAACACACCTTTGGGAAAACACGGTTGGAAATCTTTTGTCCGTGGCGCATCCAAGTTCGTCCAGCAGGGAGCAACAAAGTAAAACTGAAACTATCGAAGCAGTACCTGAAAAGGAACACATCTTACTGTTGAAAAGTTGTTTACGCGCGGGTCGATGAGTGCGTCAAGCGTTGATTTATGTTCTAACGGTGAAATTGTGTACCAGCCGTCATCAGTGATGCACACGGGAAAAGTACACAAACTCCGGAGTACAGTCCCCTTTCGTTGTCTCGTATTTCCCACACCTATAATTTCAGTCTCTGCGGACCTGTCGTGCGACACAGAAAACGTACAGCGACTTCGTTCGGGATTTCTAACGGTTGCAGTGTCACGGTAGGATCTTATAGTTGTCACACCTTTGATTCCAATCCAAGTTGCCACCCAACCGACACACTCTCAAAAATCCCCCCCCCTCACACACACACACACACACTGTTCCAAACAGCCTTTGTGAATGTAGATTAGAGAGTATTGCCTGCATGTGTTGTCTCCCTTGCCGCAAAAAACACGCATTTTTCATGGCAGAGCACAAAAGCTCCCACGAAAAATGCATGCAGGAAATACTCTCTAACCAGGCTGAAAATGTACTGTGCTGGTAAAATGCGACAGTTTTCACCGCTTCTGTGCACACTGTGAAATAACACTGGGACCTCAAAGTTGTTCGCAACTGTCCACTTTCCTTGTCACCGAGTATTTTTGTTTTTTCCTTCTTAGGTATCACTTAGCTCTTAGCCCGAGATCGTTGGACTTCTAATGATCGGGTCGTGAGTTCGATCCCGGCTGGAGCCAAATATTTGTGCTGGCTTTTTCATCGTTGCCCCGTCTTTGATATCACCCCTATGTGGTGGAAAAGGACGTTAAACCCCCAAACACCCACCCTACCCTAGGTTAGCCCGACTTGGCCGTCGTCGTAGGGGCCAAGAGAAGCGAGGACCCGGGTACACTTTGACCCCGGCGTCCTGAGCCAGATGAATGGGACTACCGACCACCGTAGTGAAGCAGAGGGAGGGACGAATTCCCTAGGGGGGTGAGGGACCACGCGTAACACCGGCGTCACTAGAACCTTACGAAGCTCCCGGATTTAAACGATATGATAGATCTGTTGGTTGTGGCGTGTCACTGCCACTGAACCGCATCCGTCCCTTGTGTGTCTGCCTCAGGACACAGCCCGGCCTTCATATAAATTCCGCCATCGCTACCTTCACATCTCCTGCCTTCGTATGTCCTCTACGTTCGTCATGAGTTCTGTGTGGCCGAAAAAACTGCCTCTTACAAAGCTCTAAACTTCAGGTTCCTTCCATATAATTATATCTATGTCTGTTGACCAGGAGTTATGCATCAGGGCCCGTATGTAAAAGGCGAGGTTAATTTAACCCACGGCTACGGGCCTAACCCAGACTAGGACAAAAGAAAGCCAAAAGCAAAATTAAATAAAAAAGGAAGCGAAGAAAGGAAGGGGAAAATCCTTCTATAACGGCGTAGGCACTTTGCTGAAATGGGCCCGCTTCTTGATTTAAAACAAAAAACAACAGAAAATTTAACCCTAGAGCTAGTTTAGTTCGAGGTTAGACTCTAGCCCGGGGCTAAAAGCCCTAACCTCGACTTATACATACGGGCCCTGGTGTGTTTTAATGTGGAAAAGCTGCCTCTTACAAAGTTCGGAAGAGATCGCGTGTGACTGTACTGAATTTCTTGATGATACGAGCATGTCAACATACTAACAATTATACTACATACATTTCCTGCGCTAGAAATCCTCACCGCCTGTTACAGAATGTTCAGGACTCAATCCAGCAGATCTCACAAAGACTACCACATACGTAGATCGACTGACAACACACACAGACAGAGTGGTGTAGTATGAGCATGTGTGTGTGTGTGTGTGTGTGTGTGTGTGTGTGTGTGTGTGTGTGTGTGTGTGTGTGTGTGCGTGTGTGTGTGTGTGTGTGTGTTACGTGTAGAGATGTGTTGGAGAGCCCGTCGTCTTATCGAACTTAAACGATGACACACAGGCGTACACTTCCTCGCGTAGCGAGTTCTTGTGGACTGCACGTTGTCTCTCACTCACAGAAAACACGTGAGCGCGTAGAAAAGTTATAACCGTGTGGAGTTTATTACAGAACTTCTCTATCTCACTAAAACTACAAAACAAAATTACAGCTGTTATCCTACAGCATACAAAACAACACAAACAAAAACGCACAGCCACGCTCGTAACAGTGTGTGTGTGTGTGTGTGTGTGTGTGTGTGTGTGTGTTTGTGTGTGTGTGTGTGTGTTTGTGTGTGTGTGTGGCGACTGCGTTGTTAAGTTGTTTCTCTATAGAGAAACAACTTTATGAGACGGGGCAGATTTTGCTACACGCAACAGCAAGTTTCAGTGATACAAAACAAGACTGTGACGTTTCTCCACACAATACTTACTTTCACGCACACAGTGACGTAACGAAATCTGCGTCATAGACACCTTACGTGCACACTATGCTGCTGCGTTCTTTTTGGCGGGAGTGACGTGTGTGTGTGTGTGTGTGTGTGTGTGTGTGTGTGTGTGTGTGTGTGTGTGTGTGTGTGTGTGTGTGTGTGTGTGTGTGGACGGATGTAATGATGACTATCTCCTAAACCACCTCGTTGGAGGCCTTTTTACTTTGAGATAAAATGGGAATTCACCTTCTCCAGAGCTACCTTTCACGATTTTTAGCCTGCCGCATTTTCAGAAGAGTTATCGCCAATTTTAAAACATCGGTCATGTTACGAATTTTTTCGAAAAAGTTGTTCAAATTCCTTCATTTTCTAGACTTTGGAAGTTCACCCAATCACACTGCCTTGATTTGTGCTACAGCTCTGTAGCTCTGACTGGTTTTGTGTAAAAAAAATATTTCCGAGGTAGGGGTTGTTTGCATATAAGGCCAAATATCTATGAAAAGACTCTTTCAAATTACTCATCATTCCGGTATTTTTGTCACTTATGCCAACTGCACATATGACATGAACTACTGCACTATTATAGCTTTAGTATTAAGAATAACAGAGCTTTTAGATAAACACATTTTTTCACGTTTCTGCGAGAAGCGCTGGTCAAAAAAGTTCCAATTTTGCAATTTCGTAAGTACAACCCGAGGCACTTAAGTCCACGTTTCATCAGCTCTCTAGATCTTCCAGATTTTATATCAAAATTAATTCAGTCACGGAAGTCACAGAAACAACAAGGAAATCACAAGATATGAAGAAGTATCACATGACAGACGAGCAGCTTGAGGCTGACGTCAAATGTTTGGTTCACAGACAAAATCTGCAAGTATTGTCACTGCTTCCGACATTTCATCAGCCCTCTAGATCTTCCAGATTTCATGTGAAAAATAATTCAGTCGGAGAAGTCACAAAGCCAACAGGGAAATTACAAGACATGAACAAGCATCCTCAGACGATCTCAGTGCTAGAGGCTGACGTCAAAAGTTTAGTTCACGGAATTGACGTCATCTCTCTCTCTCTGTATGACGACCTGCCTGAGGCTGACGGCAAATGTTTAGTTCACGGAACTGACCTCTCTCTCTCTCTCTCTCTGTGGGGAGCCAGGGTGGCCGAATGGTAGAGCGTTGGACTTTCAATGCTTGGGCCGAGAGTTCGAATCCCGGCCGCTGGGGCCAAATATTTGTGCTGGCCTTTTTCTCGTTGCCCCGTCCTTGATATCACCCTTTTGTGGTGGAAAAGGACGTTAAACTCCTAAACACCCATCCACCCACCCTCTATCTTTGCCTCTCTCTCTCTCTCTCCCCCTTCTTCCCCCACCCGGCCCCACCCTCAGTCGCGTGGCTAACCGGTCGAGGTCGTAGAGGATCTAGTCAAAGACCGTATCTACGGTCTTTGATCTAGTGTCGTTGGTAGAACTTGGAGAGGGGAGAACCGGCAACAATAACAACAAAACAGACAAAATAATATGAAGTTTGGAGAAACAACTTTGTAGGACGGGGCCGTTCCTCCTTGTTTTTTTTTTAAGTTGTTTCTCTATAGAGAAACAACTTTATGAGACGGGGCAGATTTTGCTACGCGCAGCAGCAAGTTTCAGTGATACAAAACAAGACTGTGACGTTTCTCCACACAATACTTACTTTCACGCACACAGTGACGTAACGAAATCTGCGTCATAGACACCTTACGTGCACACTTTGCTGCTGCGTTCTTTTTGGCGGGAATGACGTGTGTGTGTGTGTGTGTGTGTGTGTGTGTGTGTGTGTGTGTGTGTGTGTGTGTGTGTGTGTGTGTGTGTGTGTGTGTGTGTGTGTGTGTGTGTGTGTGGACGGATGTAATGATGGCTATCTCCTAAACCACCTCGTTGGAGGCCTTTTTACTTTGAGATAAAATGGGAATTCACCTTCTTCAGACCTATTTTTCACGATTTTTAGCCTACTGCATTTTCAAAAGAGTTATCGCCGATTTAAAAAAATCGGTCATGTTACGAATTTTTTCGAAAAAAATGTTCAAATGGCTTCATTTTCTGAAATTGGGAAGATCATCCAATTATACTGCCTGTTTTCGTAGCACAGCTATGTAGCTCTGACAGGTTTTGTGTAAGAAATATATTTCCGAGGTAGGGGTGGTTTGCATATAAGGCCAAATATCTATGAAAAGACTCCTTCAAATTACTCATCATTCCGGTATTTTTGTCACTTGTGACAACTGCACATATGACATGAACTGCTGCACTATTATAGCTTTAGTATTAAGAATAGCAGAGCTTTTAGATAAACACATTTTTCATGTTTCTGCGAGAAGCGCCGGTCAAAAAAGTTCCAATTTTGCAATTTCGTAAGTACAAACCAAGGCACTTAAGTCCACGTTTCATCAGCTCTCTAGATCTTCCAGATTTTATGTAAAAATTAATTCAGTCACGGAAGTCACAAAAGCAACAAGGAAATCACAAGATATGTAGAAGTATCATCTGTCAGACGAGCAGTGTGAGGCTGACGTCAAATGTTTGGTTCACAGACAAAATCTGCAAGTATCGCCACTGCTTCCGACATTTCATCAGCCCTCTAGATCTTCCAGATTTCATGTGAAAAATAATTCAGTCGGAGAAGTCACAAAGCCAACAGGGAAATCACAAGACATGAACAAGCATCCTCAGACGATCTCAGTGCTAGAGGCTGACGTCGAAAGTTTACTTCACGGAATTGACGTCATCTCTCTCTCTCTCTCTCTCTGTATGACGACCTGCCTGAGGCTGACGTCAAATGTTTAGATCACGGAACTGACGTCTCTCTCTCTCTCTCTCTCTCTCTCTCTCTCTCTCTCTCTGGGGAGCCAGGGTGGCCGAATGGTAGAGCGTTGGACTTTCAATGCTTGGGCCGAGAGTTCGAATCCTGGCCGCTGGGGCCAAATATTTGTGCTGGCCTTTTTTCTCGTTGCCCCGTCTTTGATATCACCCTTATGTAGGGGAAAAGGACGTTAAACTCCTAAACACCCACCCACCCACCCTCTCTCTCTGCCTCTCTCTCTCTCCCTCCCTTCTTCCCCCACCCGGCCCCACCCCCAGTCACGTGGCTAATCGGTCGAGGTCGTAGAGGATCTAGTGTCATTGGTAGAACTTGGAGAGGGGAGAACCGGCAACAATAACAACAAAGACAAAATAAAATGAAGTTTGGAGAAACAACTTTGTAGGACGGGGCCGTTCCTCCTTGTTTTTCTTGTAATTGATCAGCTCCTGGTTTGATTAGTTGGCTGCGCACCTCATTTGTCTGTTCAGCATTCATTATCTTTGGCATCTTTGTGTACATGTTCCTATGATGTCAACGTTGTTCCGTGTTACATCTGGATTTATAGACTCTTGTTCTTTATGCACTATGCTGTTGTCTTCTGATTATTTTGTTTCCATGCAACTACCACGTACTTTTTTTTTTTTTTTTTTTTACTGATATCCTCCATACCCCGAAAGGGGCTACAGAAATATAACAGATAATATATCAGATGTCCCGAGACCTACTAACTGAGCCACCAGGTCCAGTTTCCATCCAACGCGATAGTCACTGTCCCACTCCAGGCGCTTGAGGAGAAAACTCTTCAGCTTATGCATAATTCATAATTTCTCGGTTTAGCATGACAGAGCCCGGGGCAAGATATCATAAAGTTAAACCACGTCGTGGAAACTTCAATCAGGATGGGTCGAGCCGCGGGCGCTACATTTCTGAACGGGCCCGGCCCGCATCCCATAATCGTATCTTGCGTTTGAGGTGCTCCTTCGTCCGGACATTTTCAGTCGGCGCAATCGGACTTATAAAATAATGATGTATATCCCGTGAAACCCTCTAGGCTACCTTAGGTACTGTTCAGGTCGGACGCCTGTATAACTATGAGTGTGTACTTTTAGAATAAGAACTACAAAGATGAAACTAAAGACAACTGCAGATTACTCTGAATAACGTTACAGTGAAGAATAACTTTATTGAATCTTATCCCATACTTGGGAACTTGCAAAGATAGCAGGTTGGGTAGGCGGGTGTTTGGGGGGTTTAACGTCCTTTTCCACCAAATGCCGGTGATATCAAAGACCGTGACGGGGCAACGATGAAAAAGCCAGCACAAATATTTGGCCCCAGCCGGGATTCGAACTCACGACCCGAGCATTGGAAGTCCAACGCTCTACCATTCGACCATCCCGGCCCCCCCGCAAAGACAGCAGCCTAAGCAGGGCTCTCTCAGTAAAAAGAGGCCTAATAAACATGTAGCGTAAAAATATAGGCCTAATAAACATGTAGCGTAAAAATATAGGCCTAATAAACATGTCACGTAAAAAATATAGGCCTAATAAACATGTCACGTAAAAATATAGGCCTAATAAACATGTAGCGTAAAAATATAGGCCTAATAAACATGTCACGTAAAAAAATATAGGCCTAATAAACATGTCACGTAAAAATATAGGCCTAATAAACATGTCACGTAAACATATAGGCCTAATAAACATGTAACGTAAAAATATAGGCCTAACAAACATGAAAAGTGAAAAAATAAAAGTTGCAGGACAACTGCAAAGAAACCAAATTACACCTCAGTACAGGAACGAAGCCGACAGATCCACCTCCGCCGGGAGTGGCCAGGGCACTGTGCTCAGTGTACAGCAAGAAGCGTGTGCATGCTCGGCTTAGTCCCAAGGCTGGCCCGGCAAAGTTCACAGTTCAGAATAGTTAGTTAGTTAGTTATTTAGGGCTTAACGCCGCGCAAGCAACAAAGGCTAATTCGCGGCTAATGAAAGTCCCTTCCTGCCAGGTCCTATAAAACATAAAAATTCCCACTTTAAAACAACATGTAAATAAATATGAAAAATCTATCGGGTCTTAAAAATAAAAAAATAAAAAAAATTGGTTGGTCAGTGAAAGACTGAATGTTTGAAGTCTATAATTTATAGAACAGGTTGACCTCTTTCAGGAAACTGAAGATGCTGTCGGGATCACAGTTCAGAATGGAGTCTCTGCGTTTGAAGTAAAATTTTCTTTCCTGTATTACTGCTGTACGCCCGCGTGCATAACAGCCCAAGTACGTAACACAGGATCCCTAATCAGACATCTTTTTCTGCGGTCGATTTGACTGGTTGCGTCAGATCTGCATCCCGGTCGCCATGACTGACGAATCCCACGGTTTTCTCAAGGTCATGACGGCTACCCCCGAAAGCTGCACCTGTAGCTCTGCGCCCTCAGGCCAGGTTTGACGTCGCAGAGCACCATGGGCAGGACAGTACTGAAGGATTTGTTCCGGGATCTGGGATCCACAGTGCCACATAGACATTCGTCAGTGTGGGCAATCTTGAGTCGGTTGAGGTGACTCAGCATTTAATCAGACTATACAACTGAAGTGTTTACAATGACGGTAATAGGTCAGATACATTCGTGTCAATGACCGAGATATCATCTCTGGTGATACATGGTCGGTAGAAATGTAAGTAGCTTCTGTAGGTCTTTGTTTTAAGAAGAATATTTGTTTTTCTCACAGTCTTCCTTATTGTCGACAGTCACTCCTGACACGGACGGAAATCTGTGTGAAGTTCAACCCATTCCTTTTCACAGGACCGAAACAAACCCCACTTATATACCTAGAGGTCAAGGCAGTGACAGAATGTGTCGCCGGGCATAGTTACAGTAAAGAGTTTCTTTACGATCGTCTATATGGGACCATCGAGTCCTCAGAGGGTTGAGGGGAGCCGGGGTGGTCGAATGGTAGAGCGTTGGAATTCTAATGCTCGGGTCGTGAGTTCGATCCCGGCTGGGGCCAAATATTTGTGCTGGCTTCTTCATCGTTGCCCCGTCTTTGATATCACCCTATGTGGTGGAAAAAGACGTTAAACCCTCAAACACCCACCCCACCCTCAGAGGGTTGAAAAAAATATACTTGACTTGACTTGACTTGAGGTCATAAGTAACTCGGCTGACTGACGTACGTTTGTTTTCTGCTGAATCCAACGTAAGTGCGCACATTTTGCGAACAAAACTACGGTTGAATTGACCCTCCACCACTAAAGCTGAACTTTATTGATTGTGAGACGAAACAATTTGAACAGAAAAAGAGAAAACCGACTGATGCGGAAATGTCATTTATAGTAATGACGATTAAGTACAGGGCCAGTATGTGAAAGTCGAGGTTAATTTAACCCACGGCTACGGGCCTAACCCAGCCTAGGACAAAAGAAACCCAAAAGCAATTTAAATTAAATAAAAAAGGAAGAAAAGAAAGGAAGGGAAAAAATCCTTCTATAACGGCTCAGGTACCTTCCTGGAATGGACCCGCTTCCTGATTTAAAACAATAAACAACGGAAAATTTAACCCTAGAGCTATTTTAGTTCGACGTTAGACTCTAACCCGGGGCGAAAAGCCCTAACCTCGACTATTACATGCGGGCCCTGATGTTGTACATAGTACTTGAATACATTATTCGGAAGGGCCGAAGTAAGTTAAGCTTGTTTGTTTTTCTGTTTGTTTTCTTGCCTGATTGTCGGTTTCTTTGTTTATTCGTTCATTCGTTCGCTCTCTAGTTCGACCGTTGGTTTAAAACAAGTTTATTGCACAGTTCGTTCGTTAGTTGTTCGTTTGTTCACCTGTTGGCTGGCTGGTTGGTTGGTTGGTTGGTCGGTTGGTTTGATTGCTTGGCGTGGATGTTTGTTTGTTTGTTTGTTTGTGTGTTCGTTCTTTGGTTCGCTCTCTCGTTCGACCGTTCGTTTGTCATTCGTTTCTTCATTCGTTGGTCCGTTGGTTGGTTGGTTGGTTGGTTTGCTTGGCGTAGACGTTCATTTGTTTGTTTGTTGGTTAGTTGGTCAGTTGGTTTGTTTGTCTGAGCCGCACTCCCACACTGACGTAAATTCACCCTTTTGATGTAATGATACAAATTAACCTACAAAGCCTCAAACGTGATCAACTCAAAGGAAGCCGGGTTGACTGCTGACAGAAATAGCCCAAATTATCTAGCGCCGTCTATGCTGCCTGTCTATCTCAGTCCATCATCAAAGGACCTCTCTCCTCGAGGAAAACAAAATCTTCTAGTTTCCTTTTTCTCATCAAAGACACAAGAAGAGTAAACAGATTTTTTTTATCGCTGTCTGGCACGCTGTTTTGCCGAGAATTTTAAGACACGCAAAGCCCTTGTTGAAACTAAGCCAGCAGGTAGATGAAGGAAAAACGAATAAGGATGTGAAGGACGGAAAAGAAAAGTAAGGCAAGGTTGGGATGAGGGGAAGGAAGCGGGATTAGGGGAGGTAAGTGGGATAAGGGGAGAGACGTCAGTGGAGCGATCTCGACAGGTACGCGTGCATCACCAGGTCCCGAACTATACCACAGGGTATGAAGTAAAGCAGTTCATTCTCCCCCTATGCAGAGACGACTGAAGACGTCCACTATAGGATAAGAGACTTACTCAGTGTCAGAAAAGTGTTTTGCATAAGACGCTGCTACTATTGGGCCAATTGGTCTCCCCAACGTCAATTTTAGATCCCTCTAAACGTGTAATGTTGCCATCGACCCCAGGCGACCTCTACAGCCTGTCCGATATTTGAGTTTCCGTGGGCTGCAAACCGCAATAGCGCATCGTGCCAGAGACGGTCTTTTGGCGTTGGTCCGGAGCGAGCAGCAGGTGTGCATTTTTGGTTCATAATTATTTTAGTAACGACTGACGGCCCAGAGAAGGCGCTAATCTTCACGATATCATGATTTCACCGTCATAATCAGCTCAGATTGATCTATGAATTTGTAGCTGTTAATGTGTGTCACTTTAAACTGCTAATTCCACGTTTGCTAAGCCAACATGTTCTGGAACAGTTTCGCTCGTGAGTGCGCCTGTACTGTCGAAATATTCTATCTTGACGACTAGTACAGCTCTTAATGCGATACAATGTTGTTTACACTTTCAAATTCGAACAGTCAAATTGTGTTGTTACACTACTGGAGCACTCAGTGTGGTCGCCCTGTCATCGAGTACGCTTTTGTTGGCTCAGTGCCTGCATTACAGACGTTGACACTGTGCAGGTGTCTAAGTGGTGTGATGATAGATACCACGGAAACAGCTCAGAACGATCTGTGAGATAAATATGATAGCATTTGTCCCTTTGTTGTTGTTGTTGTTGTTCGTCTCTTGGTCACACTGGAAGTTCAGTTCTGAGCATGAAGTCTGTTGGGCTCTCCAGCTCCCGCTGAGGGCCGTACAGTTTGGTGTGTAGAGGCGTTTCCAGTGGCCACGTCGTCATCGTTAGCTGTTGGTATAGTGGACAGTCCTGGATGATGTGTTGTCCGGTCTGCTCGGCATGGCCACATGGACAGAGGGGAGTTGTAGCCAGTTTCAGTTTGTGGTACAGGTGCTTTTTCAGTCTGTTGTGTTCACTGCGGAGTACCTTTCAATTTCTGCATCTGCACCGGAGAATGGCAGGAGTTTCCACGTCTCGCTGCACACACACACACACACACACACACACACACACACACACACACACACACACACACACACACGCACGCACGCACACTGACACACACACACAGAGTCGCTATCCGGCCGAGGGCTATGTAATCCGTACAGTTCTGCCGCCCGTATGTATCATCTAATATTTGCTGAGGGAGCGTCAGCAATCTTCGCACAATATTTCCATCCCCTCAGGCACGATACCGGAGACAGCTTTTAAATATATACTGCTTTGCAATTGCTTGACGTCTATTTGGCTAGCGCGGTGTTTGGATGGAACCCCGCTGGCTCAGCTGACAGACACCACCGCGTCATTCTTCGGCTAAGGGTCAAAGAATGCAAATGCACGTGGCCTGAAAATGCCTATAATATTCCCTGTGCATCATACTCACCCCTAAAAATGTTTAAATCTAGAAGGGGTACCGGGGTGGCCGAATGGTAGAGCGTTGGACTTTTAATGCTCGGGTCGTGAGTTCGTATCCCGGCTGGGGCCAAATATGTGTGCTGGCTTTTTCATCGTTGCCCCGTCTTTGATATCACCCGTATGTGGTGGAAAAGGACGTTAAACCCCCAAACACCTACCCAACACCCACCCACCTACCCGCTTAAATCTAGAAACAAAAATTACCATGCACAGATTATCCAAGGGCACGTGCATGAAAGGAGTTTACAAATAAAATTGAATGTCTCCTTTCCGCTCAGGCCTCACTGGAGTAATGCTAGTCTACTTTCTGTTTAGGCCACTTCACCCAAATCCACCCGCGCCACCTTTGCCTCTCTTGTGCACTAGCCGGGAAATAATCTTTGTTGCCGCTTGCGCGGCGTTAAGCCCTAAAAACTCACTCACTCACCCACCTTTGTCCGCAAAAAGTCCCAGCTTACCTCCGCTTGCAAACCCCCTGGCATACACCATGTCCTACCAAATACAAAAATCACGAAAGTCACGCTTTTTCTATACCACAAACCAGCACACTCGCCAAACAGGGGTTCTTCAAACAAACACAAAACTTGGCCCAACGCTCGATTTGCGTCAAACGCGTATGCAATCCATGATTATGAGGCTTTACAAAAGAAAGCTTAAGCCTGCTCTTAACTGGGCACAGCGCGCGAAATACACATGTGCACGTCACAGTCGTTGCGCTCGGTGTGTCTGCTAACTACAAAACTGAACACAGCTGTGCTCGGTGACAAACCGATTGAAGAGGCACTGTCCGCCATGTTTGCGTGCCGAGTGACGTAGTACAGCCAATCAGAATCTGTTCTGGAAACCACAGTCACAGTTGTGGCTATTTGAAATCCAGTTTGCTGTGATGACGCCACAGCGGCGGAAACCCCCAAAATCACAACTGTGTCACAACTGTGGACAGCACTGTGGCGCTCCGCAGTGCCCAGTTAAGAGCCGGCTTTACGGTTCGCAACAGTAGCACTTGCCAGTGAGCGTATATAAGCTCAAACAGTCTGTCTTTAAGTATTAGTAGAGCTTTAAATGCAACACACCACCGTATGAAAGCTGTGCGAGAGAAAATTGCCCGAAGGCCTTCTACTCAGCAGTTGACCCTAACGCTCATAAGCTGACTCCTCGATTTTCGAGTCGCGTGAAGCCTTTTGTTGGATCAGTGTCAGCCTGTGAGATCCTGTTACTGTGCAGGTATTTAAATCTGCGTGGTACGATATACGGCACCTCTAAAAGAACCAAAAGATTTGTGAGCATAGTATTGTGGATGGCGATTTTTTTTAAAAAACTGAATTTGATCAGATGTCTGTCACAGATAAACGCGTGATTTCAAACGCGGTGAATCAACGGTCACCTCAGAGTTATTTACTACCGGTGATGGGTGAACCATCCTACATAGTTATTTAACCGCGCGGGAGCGTTCAGCAGATTAGCTAAGCCGGTTTTCAATATCCCCTCCGGGAAATTCTTTATGCCTCCATAAACTGTGATAGTCGTGAAAACCTGAACGATGAAATCATCGGCTGACGGTGCAGCTGAGTCGATCTCCATTCAGTTCACACAGCCTCGCGACTTCGCTCAACAGATTTATCGGTGATAACTTTTTCTTAAAGCTGATACGATCGGATTTCTGTACGTTAATCGCTTGCAGTCAGGTAGGCTCCTCCCAAGAAAACTGCGTC